>OY728151.1:212138447-212201335 GCA_963277665.1 Viscum album | reverse complement strand
TCAAAATCATGCAACATCGGGGTTTATCAGAGTTATTATGTGACCATTTCTTCACTATTTTTTCCACAACCTAGTTTTAAATTTATTTGGTAGGAAGGAAATTTTTTATTATTTAAATCCACTAAAGGGATTAATTAGGGAGATCCTATCTCTCCCGTCTTATTTATCCTAGCCCAATACTCTCTCAGTAGGAATTTGGATATTGTGATTTTTATATGCTTGATTCTACACTATAATGGAAGGTTTCTATCTCTCAGTATCTCCTTTTTTTTACTGATAACATGCTATATTTCAAAATGGAATTCATATCTCGATAATAGGTTTCAGAAAACTATTTTATAATTATAAAAAATATAGTGGAAAATGGTTTGTCCCCCACAAAATTAATGTATGTATATTCAGCTCTTTCTCACCTAGCTGAACTGATGATACTGTTGACATGCTAGGTATTTTCAGAGAAACTTTCCCCATAGATTATATCATAGCCCATATCTATTTAAGAAGGTTTAATATTGGGAAATTAAAAATTCCTTTTCAAATAATCATTAGTAGAATCATCAAATAGAAGATCCAACTTCTTTTTTTTGTGGGTAAATTACTCCACTAGATTAATAGTTCTATTAAATCTTTTCTTTGGTACTCATGGAGGGATGTAAAACACCACTGAGCTAGCCTCAAGTTGGTTGATATACCCATTTATGAAGGATAGATCACCCTCAGAAAACTAGAAGAGTCTATGAACGCTATACAGGACAACCTTTCATGAGATTTAATATCCAGGAACTCCCTTTTAGATAATTACATAATGGAAAAATATGATTCTATGATAGATTCTATTTAAAAGTTACAAAGATTCTCCTATTTTCAATGGAATATATTACAAGGTACTCTTCACCTACTCCTCTAACACTTCTATTAGGTGATCCGGAAAGAAAAATATATATCCTGTAAAGACAACTAAGGAGGGAACACTCTCTTCTTCTATCACTTCCCACCCCTAACATTTTTTTAACTCAGCTAAAGCCTTCCCTAGTTTCACTGATTTTTTTCTTACCCTTGAACATCAATTTATTCTTATAGTATTTTATTGGTTGATGAATCCATTAGACATTATTTCACCCTAGTAAATTTAGGTTTCATTAATGAAATGTATTTCAACAAGCTTTTTCACATTTTAAATGGAGAGGATTCCTTGGTAATGTGGTGTTGGGACTCATCCATTATAGTCAAGATAAATTTTTTTATTCTCTATACTCAAAATTACACTATTAATTCTCATAAATAGGTTCATCACAAAGGTATTCATATAGATTCCAAATTCCACAAATACACAATTACCCAAATAGAAACAAAAATGCATATTTTCCTAAATAGAAATTTGGTGGGCTTTGTCTGAAATACCTTGTGATAACACTTGGATTCTACTCCCACATTAGACACTTTTAGTCTTTTCATGTCTTTATCGAATGAAGATTCCTTGGATAATAATGACCTCAATAGAGGATGTAAGTTTGTTACAGTAGCAAGATTTTGGTTCATTTAGGAAGATTGGAATGAGATATGATTCAATGATATGCCTTGAAATATCCAATGTATGAAAACAAATGTGCTTTTAAATATTTTTGATATTTCTATATAGATTGATGGTACCAAGAAATGGACCAAATTATTTAGTTTTAACTATCCACCCACCAGATTCCAACATCCACCATGAATATTAGATTTCTTAAACTCCCCCTACCTATGGATTAGTGATTAACACATATAGATCCTACTCAAATGAAATTATGATAATGTGAGGTATTATTCGAGACCAGGCCAGTTCAGTGGTGTTAGATTATAGAACCTTCTATAATGTAGGAAAACCTCACCTCATATAATCCAAAGATCTACTTAGCGACCACACTATTTTTTATAATAGATGAATCCTTATCAAATAGGATGAGATTTATTCTTCACTAATCATAAACTATATGAATGATCTCCAGGCCTCCCACTGGTGGGTATACTACATCATCATCATCAAGAAGTGAAAAAACATTTTCTATAATGTAATATTCCAACATACCTGGAGTGAAGAAAACAAAGAGGTATGGATACTAGATACTAATAGATATGTGTCACAACCTCTTACCATCTTTTCTTAAATAGTATAATTTCCCAATGTTCAAAAGATAATTTTAGTTGAATATTCTATTGGACTTTATCATTTTAGGCATCCTTAACTTCCAATTTTTTCTTACTAGTTCTCATTAATAAAAAAATTATTTTTCAGTTAGTTAGAAAATAATAAAAAAATTCCATAAAAATCCATAACATATATAAAATCAGAGTATCACATATAGATTTATATTTAAAAGTATATGATATAACAAAATTTACTCATGAAAATCATATCATCCTATATTACAATCGATATATCTAGTATAAATATTATATAAAATACCAATACAAAGGTACAAAATAAAATGAGTCATTGCTAATAATTATCAGCCTCACCACAGGCATTTCCATGAATCCCTATCGACCTCCTTCGTTCGACTCACTAGTATATGGTTATCACCCAATATGATATGAAAACATAATTTCTGTACATAAACTAAGATTCAGGTATAGATTTGGCATAATATTTAGTAGGATTCCACTAATATTTACCCTAATAATAACCATAATACATGTGTGTGAATATATTGAATGAAATAAAAGGTATATAAAACCACATGCCCATAGTTATCACATCATTAGAAACTCAAGAATATAATTTCATAGTTGAATTATACCTAATTTAACTAGTTATGGAAATGTGATGGTTACTCCCAAAGTTTAGTCACAAGAAAAAAAGTTTTACCACCATGCAATGATTATATCCTATATAAAAAAATATCTCTTAGTGGGTTGGGAGTATGCCCATCCACACTACCTATATGATAGTGTAAACAGAGTATCCAATGGGTTACCAGTGTGACCACCAAGACTATCTATATAAGTGTTGTAATGAAGTATCATAATGGTCTAGGAGTACACTATAAGAGTAAGAGAAAAGTATCCCAACGGGAAAGGAGTGAAAAATCCTAAAATATAAAATTTAAATATAGAATAAAGAGGTAAAACCTTGATAATTGGATTAATATACAAGTAATAAACTATTATCAAGGAAATAAACCTGATAATAAGATCAGTGTACTAATCATGATCTATAAATAGAGGGAATTTCCCCTAACATATATAAATTTCTCATGATATCATACTTGTATATTCAATAAAATCCTTTTATAGGGAGAATTGACCCTAATATATGGCTCAACATATAAACTATAATATTATAACTAGATAATCCCCCCCTAATAGATATCTTAATATACTAATATTATAGTCCTATACACTAATTTATAACTTTTATTGAGAAAATATGGCCATAATCGAAATTATAGGTTAGTGGATCTGGCAATCCCCAAAAGACGTCATCCTAATAGTGGGTTAGTGAAACTACCCATCCCCCACAATTATTATCAAATAAAAAGCCCATATAGATATCCTTCTCTTTTATGATTCCTAAATAGTAGGATTGGTATATTTTCCACAATCCCTCGGAGCAATAAATTCTAGACCTAATAAAATAAATGTTAGGATAATTGATATAAACTAAGGCATCACAATTTCAAAACTAACCCTAGATTAAAAATCCCCATACATCACGTGGATCATACCCTAGTATAACCTACACATATTAATTTACTAATATTTTTTATTACCTCATATGTATCATGAAAAATCATACACTCATTAGGCTCAATCATCCTAACTAAACACATCACTATCAAAATCACCTCTTAGGTAATGAATTCTTCTTGGCCATAACTCATAATTTCAATTACTATGGTCATAGAATAAATATATTCCTTTAGATAACCACATGATACTAAACCCCCTATATTTCTTCACTAAAATATATATTATAATTCCCCATGGTTTATCCCATTTACCCATTTTTATTCCACTAGCCCCATACATAGTGACTTAACCCCACAACCCCATCAAAATCCCAAACTATACTCTAACCCCAAAGGTAAACCTATCAATCTGTGATTAGATTTCTATATCACAATTATTAAAACTTCATTTATGACCCATATAATTCTCTTAAATTCATTCTTTAGAATATCATTTCATCCTAGCTATCACTCGTATTGGATAACCATTAATTCCATAAGGCATCGTTAATGACCAATCACTCAATACACCCATAAATAGATCAATGGAATATCATACACAACTACATAAAACCCCCTGGTTCATTAAGTCTATGGATAAATATTGTACACCCTTTAAGGTTATAATTTAACTATAATTAAATTAATTCTATGGAAAATGTGGTCATTAATGGCTATATGATCAATAAATAACATTCATAGAACCCTCTATAAACCTAACAGACATCCCTAGTCTCTCCTCAAACTTGGAGTCCTTCCTTGGTTACATCAGGGTCAGGATAAAATAATTTACACCTTTATAATTTCATCCAATATGTGAAATCACATATAAATCCCTAAAGTTAGGGAATACAGAACCATGACATGTAGTTTTATCCTTTTAACCTATGTATTTCCAAGTTCTTTGGCCCATACTCAATCATTTATTCTATTAAGGACACTTTTTATTGAAATGGAAATGAAATGGGAGAAAAAAAATCAATGTGGTCTAAATAAGTGAATACCTAGGGAATATGATTAAGAAATTAGGTTATAGGATTTAGGAAGAAACCCTCAACCATTGATAATACTATCAACATAAAAGGATCTTCTAAATGATGTAATAGATCTTACAACTATATTTCCTTCATACCAAGTATGGGTGATGATTTTATCACTATTATATAGGTTTAGGTGGTGATGGATGTGATATGTTATAAACCAAGCTAGTAAAGAAATTAGATAAATAAATATGATAGTGGAATATAAGTCATGTTGCAAAAAAGATAGGGGAAGGTTTTGTTTCATACATTGGTGGATCTCAAATAGGGGAGATTTTACTTTTTCATAGTGGGGAGTCCCAGGACTGAGATAAGTGGATAAGGCTACAATAATAGAAAATTAAAAAATTTGGATGACATTTCACTCAGTAGTGATGTTATTAGTATAATATTAATTAGTTTTAATCTTCATGACATAGGAAGGAGGGTGTTATAAAACCAATTATCCTCTTAGAGAATCATTGGTAGGTAGTGAAGTTCATTTTGGTTGATCAATTTAATGAAATAAATTTCTTCATTTTCATCTAGAAAGGCTACCAAATACTTATTTTACCGGATAACATAATTATACATAAAGGGGAAAGAGGTTGTGTTAGTCCAAAATATACTCTCATCATATTAGGTTAATAGTTTCAAGTAGATATAGGTGAATACAATATTTCTTAGACACCTATTAAGGGAATTAACCTAGGCTCCATAAAATTAGGATAAAATCACATGATTGAATGATTGAAGGTTCAAGGAAATATATATTATGGATCCAAATTAAATATAGTAGGGTAAATCTTAACAATTTTTTATGAAAAGGTGTAAAGTAGATTATTATAAAAGAAAATCATGAAAAAAATCATTTAGAAACACTAGAGATTTAGTGTTATTTAATGTACTAGTTATAGGGTATAACATCATTACAAAAAAAATTAGATTAATAAAGACTTGTTTTTTGGGATTATATTATTATAGAAGAGGAGTCCTCACTAGATTGAGGACTGATGGCTATGAAGGAACCCATTTTAGAAGTTTATAAAGAGATGTCCATTTAGATTACTGGTATAAAATAGGTGGTATACATTGTTAGAGATTATAATATTAGATGTTTATTATTTAAGTTTATCACTAAGGAAAACATTTAGAAGTTGTTGGTGGTTCCATATAGATTGGAGATGCATATCGAGGAATGACTATCCAGGAAAGAAAAGGGGTAGTCCAACCCAATTATCATTATAGAATAAGATAGCATAATTATAAAAATTCCAATTCATATGAGATTGGGTGATTGAAATAGTATCAAGAACATTCTTCTAGATGGGTGAGTATTTGGAAGGGGAATTGGAGTTAAGGATAACAATATGGTGACCATACCTATAGCACATGAAGTGGAATAATTATAATTTTACTGCCTAAAAATCCTAGGTTTATTTACCTTAAACCACAATCATTATTACAGTGATTCCATGGGGGATAAATCCTCCTTCCTCTTAGGGTAAAGAAATGCAATCTTGGCTAAATCAATGTATTCTTCCATTAGACCAAGAGTCTTATAAAAAATTAGATAACATAATCTTTATAATAGAGATAAAAAATTTAGGTACCAAGATCAATTAATGAAATATGAACTAGATTAGAGAAAATAACATTGTAAATGATCATTATCATCTTAATACTGTAAGTGAAGTGAATCATATAATTTTTAATATGAGAGGATATTTTGATGACTAGGGTGTTGAAGTTGGATAAATATACATGTATCAGGACAAGGGTTATGATATGTGAAAGGGAAATATTTTTTATATATACCATACAATATTTCTAAAAGAGTAACTCATATTTCTAAAATATAATGGTAAATAAGAAAGTTTATTCTAGATGTGATCAACATTTGGATACTCCAAATACTATACAAAATTACACATTATCTAAAATATTAAATGGAGTTGTGTTTATTATTATTAAAAACCTTAAAATCATCAATGAACAACAGATGTAACATATCATGGGAGCCAAAGGATATTTAAAGTAATCCAAAATTCTATTTTATATATTATTTTTAAGTTTTTTACTTAATATGTCCTATGTATTAATTAATATGGTAAAAAACTAGGGGTCTCCCTGAAAAATGAATCTAAGTGATTTAAAAAAACAAAACTGTTTCCCATAAGAACTATAGAAAACTTAGGCTATTAGAAGTATTGAAAGATATGATCATAGTAGAGATTAAAGTATCAAAATCACTGAATAATGTTTAAAATGAATCTTCACTCTAATTTGTCAAAATATTTTTTCATATTGACCTTGACCAAGAAATTTCCCCCAATAACATTATTGTTAACACCAAAAAATATATCCTGAGAAACAAATGCACCCCATTAAATGCTTCAACTAGATAAGAAATCATGTTTTTTATATAAAATAATGTAAACAATGTGAATAACTAGATAATAATTAATAATTTTCTCTATAATTTTATAGAATAAGTTGCCAGAGATTATGGGGTGTAAGTACTAGAAGAGGAAGGGGTTTTATATCTTTGGAATTAGCATGGGAGTGGAAACAAAGACCAATCTTCAAAAAAGACCTCCCTATAAGAAATTTAGAATCACATTCAAAATATCATGTTTTATGATGTCTCATATAAGGATAAAGAATGAAATTTGAAATCTTGAATGTCCTCCCCCAATCAAGATCACCTCAAAACCTCTAGATTATTTTTTAGGGATCTCTATTTATTAAGTGATCTCCCTCTAAACTATAAGAAGCATAGACCTTCCACGCTCAATCATCAGAACCATTCATGATCCCCTATCTTGATCAATGTTATCACAAATTTAGTTATAAAAATAAAATTAATTGACTTAATTTATTATAATTAATCAAAGTATAATAGAGAAAACTCACAGACTATTTTAATCTCATTAAAAATCACATACAATAGAGTTTGAATCATCCCTATACACTACCCATACCTAATCCATGAAAATTTATTATTTTATCAATCTCAAACACCTACCAATTTTATCAAATTTCATTATAAAACACATATAAAATCAATAATCTATTTACCTTAAACAAAAAAACATCCAAGAACTTATGTTCATAACTCCTCAAAATCCTCTATCCTTCTTGTATGAAATCCACATTATTATAAATTGATTAGAAAATGATCTGGTTGAATCAAACTCAAAATATATAAATAAGTCTAGTAAAATTTAAATAGGGTAAGGAAATGGTAATGTTAGAGAAATAAAACCTCATAAAATAAAAAAAATGATCCTAAATAACTATGGATATAAGGGGATTCATATAATGGAGAGGAGAAAAGGTGATGGCATCCACTCTTATCTAATTTCTATAATAAGGAAACCCCCATGAGAAATTAAAAAAGTGACTCATAAAATTAGCATTATACCCCTTCTAAAAAAATAATGGCCACTGATCATACCAAGTACACAGTATACCTACACCAACAACCTAGTAGATCACTAGGTACTCATAAAAAGGACACTGTGGATTTTCTATCCAAACAAAAGGATAAACATTGTTTACTATATCGAGTACCCAGTGGTATTATTCCAAGAACTTAGTGGTTACTACTTCCACCTCCCATAAGTCTCTAATTTTCCAGACACCCAAATTTTTTCAATGACATTTTTCAACCTAAACATAAACCTTAAAAAAATTATTTTTGATTAATTATAACATATTTATAACCTATACTTCATTATTTTAATTCCAAGATTTAAATTCATCTCAACTCTAGTTCCACTAGAGTATATCCTTTATTTGGTTCCACCAACATCTTTAGACGTGAGACATTACAACAAGACCTCATGAAGGAGGAATAAAGAAAGTATATATCAAGATAAATAGTACCTTCGATCACAAAGGTTCAATCATACAAGAATAAAAACTCAAGGATTCTCAAAAGGAACTCAAAAAACAACCAAAAGAGAGATCTCAACCATTAAGATCCCCCAAGAGAAGAATGATATCAAATGATAGAAAAATGAGATTTTTTAATTTCTATTTAAACTAATGAGTACTGAATCATAAAATGGTTCTCTAAATGATCTATGAGTTTTAGTAAACCAAATAGTGACTCGAAACCTTAGACTCCTTAAATCATGACAGTCATTTTCTTTTCAAAATTGTGTCTTTAAACAAAACTAAATTTTTGTTAATAAAATATTTATTTTCCATCGGTTCACTTCAAAATATAATATTTATCCACAATTATTTCACCCAAAAATATTTCATTTTTTAACCATGATGATTTTTCTTCTCATTTTTGGTAGATGCTTCATCAGATTAAATATTCAAACTACCATATGAGAAACAACCTTTCTTTATAAAATCATATAATATAAATGATAAGAAAAATATAGTTTGATATTTTTAGTGTCTAATAGATCCTCAAATTATATTCCAATAATAAAAAACTCTCTAATATGATGATTGATATAAATGAAAATGAATTAAAAGAATCTACAGAGTAAAAACTACTAAACTATATCAAAGTTTATGCCAAAGCACAAAATTCAAATATTCATTCATAATTGACATCTAAAATATATCTCCCATAAACTTTCATACCTAGGAATAATAATTTATAGTACAATTTTTATTTATTTATCTATATTATATATCTATTAAATGATTCTCATCCCATAAAATCAAAATAAAACATGGCATGAAGAAAAAAAATAAAAACTCAATCCCTATGAAAGATAACTATCAAATGACAATATTACCATCAAAATTTATCAAACCCAATATAAAAAATAATGAATAAAATCAATAAATTCAACTGATAATTAATTTTGACATCACTATTAAAATAAAGGTTTTTCTTAAATCTCCAAGTATTAAACCTGCATATATGACTCTCACTCCCATGTATATTTCTTCAAACCTCAATGATTCCACAATACATGTACCAAGGGAATAAAAATCCATGAAACAGCATCTCTTAAAGATATTGAATCTCTATGTTTCACTCCATGAACATTTCATCCTTCTAAATATCCATCTCACAATAATAAATGGCATGTTATTCATTATGATGATACCTTTGATGCTACAACACATAAAGGATGTCATGAATTTGATTCATTTGTGGTAGAATAATTGATATATAAACAAATCTTATAACTTATACAAACACCTTTAATGTTCCAAAAAATTACAAAGCTATCTTAGTTCCTCTATTAAACCTCAACATCCCTTGATAAGGAGAAGCCTTAAAGCACACATGGTCACCAACCTCAAACTCAAAGGATCTCCTCATCTAATTAAAATAATATTTTTTATGATATTAAGAAAGCTTTGTTGAATCTCTAATTATATAAAAATTCAACATTATACCCTACATAAAATCCAACCCAATGATCATCGACTCTCTAATATTAGTCCCACAAAATGAAGATCTATATGATCACCCATATAATCCCTAAAATAGTTCCATGAAAATGAATGATTAATTATTATTATTATAATTAGAAAACTATACTAAAGTAAAATGTATCATACAAAAACCATTCAAGGATACATGTGCACAACATGTCCTTTAATGTATATATTGTTTTTCCCTTGTCTATTTGAGGATGAAATGTTGTTCTAAGTCATAATTGAAAACAAAAATCACATTGTTAAACCTTATAAACTCATGATGTAAAGTGATGATATCATTTATGGATGATCATCAAAACTCAATGAATATACACCACCACTTCTATATAATTTTTTTCCAACACATCCATATTAGTTAACTCTTTTATCATTAATATATGATTTTTCTTATTTAATCAAACTAAAAAATACAAATTTCATCATGTCCTCCTAATTATCAAGAAAACCTGATCTTAAAATATATAGATATATCATGTCAATTCTATTGAGAAACATAAAAATTATATAATATACCATCTTGAAATTTATTCTTAGATTTAAATCACTAATAGATAAGACATAGAGATACAAAATCCACTTCGAACTTATTCATTCCATACCATAAATACTACATCTTTGAGGAACGATTCATCCTATAAATAACAGGATTCATTTATAGTGTTAAGAAATAAAACTCACACAAAACCACATATTCTATATTATATAGAAAAAATATTTTTTATGGAATAATAGCTTGTGTTAAAAGTACTATAAAAACTTATCAGGAGAATATACATGGAAAATATGATCTCTCCACACCTCTACCTTCAAATCTCCCATCTGAGATCTCTCAACCTTCCGAAACAAAGGAGAATGAGTTTTTTTGTATATGTAAATTACATTAAAAAATTTATTTATATATAGATGTAAATATACATGATCCTTCACCATATTCCATTCATATCTTTCCTCACAAAAAATATCACCTTGTATTTTTTTGTTAAGGGTGTCTTCTATCACATTGGTTTTCCTTAAAGTATAATAGATCTTTAAGTCATGATCCTATAAGAACATAATTCATCTCCACTAATGAAAATTTAAATCATATTGAGAGAATATATACCATGTGATTTTATAATATATAATGACTATAAAGTCCTATTTGATAAGGTTGTTCCTCAATTTACTAAAACAATAAATTATATCCACAATTTCAAGATCATGAATGAAATAATTATTCTCAATATGATATAACTACTAAGACCCATAAGATATTAATACTTAATATTTCAAAAATACATAGCTAATACCAAGATGAGATAAATAAAAATAGAACTAAAATATGATTCAACCCTATATAAAGAGATGTATGGGGAACTAATTAGTTTCCCTATAACATGATTAGATTAATCTTGACACTTTTATATTCATATAAATACTTGATACTTCTTGGTCAAAGTAGTTATTGTGGTCATGATCAGAGAAAAATCTATCTTAAACAACCTATAATATCTTTTTTTACTAAGATAACTTCACACATAAACAATATACTTAGGGGATACCTGGTAAAATATTTCCTTGATCTTTGATTGATCAATTGTAATACCCATCCAAGACATGAAATGTCCAAGAAAATGAACATAATGTATCTAGAACTTTCACTTGGACATAACTCCATACAAATGATGTTGTTGAACGATCTATATGAAAATTACCAAATTATCTACATTATCCTCATATGCCATTAAATATTCCCAAATTTATTCAATGAACATGACTATGAACACAAATTACTGAGTTTACAAATCCCATAAATATTATTAGGGGTATTTGTACCCCTAAAGGGAATCACTGTAAAATCAATGTTTCTATTGTGACACCTAAAAGTGATTTTCTAAATATCATCCCCCTCTCCCTTACAATCATATAATTATATCCTGACCATAGCTTAATCTTTGAAAACTATAAAGATACCTTTAAATAATTTAACAAGTCATTAATCCTTGAGAGTGAATAAAGTTTCTTGATCGTCACTTAGTTTAACCACTAATAATTTTACAAAACTAAAAATTTTCATCTATATTCTTCACAAACAACATTGGTTACCTCAAGTAGATATATTATACTAGATAAAAACATTTTCAAATAATTTTTTAATAATATTTTTTAACTCCAGTGGATCTAAATGAACTATATTATAAGTGGAAATGAAATTTAGTGAAACATTGGGCAATAAAATTATCGTAAACTCTATCCAACATAGAGGGGGTAGTCTCACAACCTCCTTGGGAAATAAATCTAGGAAATATTACACAAATATTAGAGACTAAATCACTAGTAATTATAATTTTTTTATCATAAGTCCTTCTATATATGAAGTAATATTCCACAAGAATCTATAATATGTATAATAATCCAATTCAACAACAAATTTCACACATTTTCTATCCATATCGATGAAGATTATGTATCTCTGATAGAAATAAATGACAACCTATATAGAATATAACACATACACTTTTAAGGATGAAATTGTATAGTTTCACTTATAATAAGAAAAACTCTATGATTGATTGATGTAATATCATCATCATATCACACCTTAAACATACTTCTACGAAACATGACAAGCATCTACCTGATATAGATAAACACCAATGACATAAGAATTCAATAACCCTTAAGTATTATCACTCATACTAAGGCATGATCAATTAAGGATTATGAAGTTCATATGTTAATAAATTCATAAAATAAGGTATAATATAAATAGATTTTAGATTAAATGATCATAGGTCCTTATAAACTATAAGCTTCATCACATGTAACTTTTTTCATGTTCCACCTTTTTCTAATCATCTCTAATATCTTATAGCACATCTTCTATAATGAGGACAAGGTCTTTAGGAATGGGGAATATACCTTGAATATCCTATACTAACTATATATCATATTGGTGATCCAAGATCCTATGTATTTGGATTTTTATAATAAAGTCATGGAGGAAACTAATGTTCAGGTTACATCTGATGTTGGCTAGTTCATTACACTACCACTATACAATATCCATACTAACTATTTGTAAAGTTCAAACATAGGTAATAATAATATTCTCATATGACACAAAAATAACAAATTATTCTAGAGTTACTAGTATAATTTTGAGAAATACCAACTCAAGAGAAGAAGGAGAAAGAAGTTTTAGGTCTACACCTCAAAGGTTAAAACATCAATTATAAATAAAACTGATGGATTTTCTCCATAAATATACTCTAAGGTAATTTCTTAAAAATTACCTCTTTATGTGTATCCATCATCAATAAAATATTATAAATAATTTATAATTAAAAAAACCTTTTCTAGGATGAAAATTTGAAAGGGTTAACTAGAAATTGAATCTTCGGTCATAAGGCCTCATCAAAATCTCACGCTCTTACCTCATAATCTGGTAAAATATTAGAATAATAGTAAAAGAGATCCATAAACCTCATTAAAAATTCCTATAAATTATATTTTCCCTACTAAATGGTGAGAAACTATTAATGTCTCACTCCCTAATTCATTAATGATAAGAATTTGGGATAAAATTAGATTCTAAACTTCTCCAATGTAACCATTGATTCATTATTATCAATAAGATAAAGGGTTCACAACTATAAAGTTATGAATCTAAAAAACTAAATGTTAATGGATTCTAATACTCTATCTCCTAATGGTGAGAAAATATTAATCAACTTGATAGTAATCTCAACCTCGTCAATATAACACACTATCTCTTAGTCAGATATAAATACTATATACCTTAAAAAACTCTACCACTGAAACTTGAGTATGGTTTCACTCTATAAATAAATCCTCTCTAGGTACAAATAAACTATGACCGAATAGAGTATAATGGACTTATAAAATGAAACTATGTTAGGATTTCATTATAACAACATGTCTATAAGAGCAATAAAAAACTCTTAAACACATGATAAAAATTTTATTTAAAGTTTTTTAATTATGTTCATTGTAATTTCCTCTAAAATATTCTAAAATTAAAACACAATCACAAACAAGGATGATTCATGTAAAATGACTATGTTTTTTATTTTTAACTAATGCACTTATTCTTTAGATTTTTTTGTAGAATATCACAATCCATATATTATATGATAAGATCCATCAATGTTTTTTCTAGTCTCTTAGGCCTACTTCGAATAATAAACTCAAATGACACTTTTTCCCTATAAAAATAATGCAATAATCACCATTGATTACTATAAACACTATCATAAAATAAATCACTATGTTTTATGCTAATATATCATGAATAAACTCCATTATAATCCCTCTTAAATTGGTAGGGTGGTTAAGGGTTACCCCCAAGTTCCACCTATAATAGGCCATGGGTTGGAGACTAGAATTAAGGGTACATAAAATTAAAAATTAGAGTGATTGCCCTCATTTATCATATAAAGAGATGAAAATATGACAATTAACCCCAAACAATAAAAATAAAATAAACCAAAAATACAAAAAAATTATTTAATTTCATAAAAATGAGATAAAATAACTCTAATGATCAAATACCAAAATAAATAACTCCGAAGAAAATAATAACTCCTCTAATATCCACTTATCTTCACATCACAAGCTAGTAAAGTCCAACTTGATCACTATCACTATTCTATAAATCTATAAAAATATATATGTGTGTAAAGGAGTGTATATAAGTATACCCATCATGTCCCTCTTAGAAAAATATCATGACAAGGTAAAGGAATAATACTAATGACTCATTAAATAAATAATAAAACCCATATGTGTCCTATCTAGGGTCAACTATAACCCATATCCTCACATTATCACTCTCCAAATATATATATAATATATGTATAGTAAATCATGAAACTATATCAAAGGATATACCTCACACCCACTTGTCCAATAATCTTGTCTCCCTTGCATCCAAATGATATATGTCATATCAATCCTATTAATTCCCATACTCGCATACCATAACCTCATACCATAGATTCATACAACATCAACATACCAAAAATTTATACTACTACCAATCAACCACATACCAAAAAAATACCACTACCATGACTAGAAGGAAGGGCGGTATAGAGGAAGTAGTCAATCATCTATTTCACCCATATCCTAAATGTTGGGGGTTCACCCATTATCTAAAATCTCACATAGTCATCAATTTATTAACCTAACTTAGGTGGTGGTATTGAATAAATAAAAATAATAATGATATATAATTTTACACAATCTCATACTAGGGTTTTCATCCTGATAATTAATCTCTAAAACTATATCTCATCACTCACATCGTCCTCAAAACATGACTACCATAACAACCAATAACCATGAAATAAATTGACATTTGAACCTAAAATTATTCTAATGGGTAAATTTATTAATTTATTCACTTCTTAACTTGTTATTTTTACAAATTATCCATTTTCACATTATATATTTAATTTTCTATTTTTATTAATTTATTTCATACCACATACATAAAATTATTTAACCACAATAAAATATTAATTCCAATAACCTATTTAGTAATATACATTTATTATCAAATCTACCATCCAATTCTTATTTTCAATTCATTCATTATTTTATTTCATATTTATTTCTAGGGTAGAATATGACATCTCATCTATATCAACCTTGTTATTATATAACTTCAAAAAACTACACCAAAAACCCTTTCACCGACATGTTTATATTTATTTACCATATGATTCACATTACCCATTTTACTAATATAATATAAAAAAGTCAAATATGAAAAGAAGAAAACATAAAATCCCATAAACAATTGTAACAACATCACTCCATTCCTAAAATTTATTTTATCTTATATAATTTAGAAAAATATCAATAATTCATCAAAATAAAACTAAAGTACAAAAATCCCCATTATCCATATTAAATAAAAGGGGAATTTTTAAATCACTCACACCAAACCATTACTCAAATCACCACATCACCAAAGAAAATTTTTCTATTGCTCAAATCACCATGTTATCATGAATATTATTCAACATATCTAGAATCAATCAATCATATATAAATATTCTATAATATAAATTCATAAAACGTTTTATATGAGCCTTTATAAGGGAGGAATTAAATAAAAAAAGAAGATATTAAGAGAAATAATACTTTAGATCAGGAGGTTATTATCAAATATAAATATAAACTAAATAATTCACCAAAAACATAAGGACCACTAAAATAAATTTCTATTCTAAGTAGGATCATCAAGAGAAAAATAAAATTGGTTGAGAAAAAAATGATTCTCTTAAATTTTTATTTAAATTCATACAGATTAAACCCCATTATAATACCCTAAAAATATCATGGTTATGGTCATTTAATGGAGATATAAAAACCATAGTGACTTAAACCTTCAAAAACATTAGATATTTCTAGTTGTTTTATTTCTAAAATAGTTTCTTTAATCAATAAGAAGTCATGACAAATAAACCAAGGTTTTTTTCCTAAACTTATCAGGAAATTACAAGATAAAACAATGACATATCCTCTCTAAACCACATTATTTTTCAACCATAATAATGAACCATGATATTTATTCCTCATATTTTTAAGTAAAGACTTCACCAAATTATATATTCAAAACATTACAAGAGAAATGACTATTTTTTCATAAAACCAAGTCATTACATGGATAACAATGACATTGTTCTCTCTTTTTAGTGACTAGTAGATCCATTGATTTCATTCCTATAATCTTGAACTATGTACCATGATGAGGGTTATAAACCATGATAGGGGTTATAAACCATAATTTAATGACTACTTAACCACAATAACTTTCATTTCAAAACTACAAATTCAACTCTTCCTCCAAAATACACCTCTAAACTCTATCTCCCATCATATCCAACACCTCAAAATCATAAAAAAAGAGGACTTAAATTTTACAGGCCTCTATATTTTTTATTTTTTATTTTATTTGAATATAAAAAAAATAATTTGATTTATTCCTTTTTTAACCACACATAGTCTTTTCTTGATTTTTGTTAATTTATTTAAATATAAAATATTTTTTTGATCTCTTTTCGATATTTGGTAATTTTATTCATATTTTTATTATTAACATTATTTGTAAAAAATCATATTTTTTGTGTTCCTTTTTATTTATTTGATAGAAAAATCATTTGTTTTGAAATGATATTTTTTCATTTACATTTAAATAAATTAAAAAATGAAAAGAATTATTAGAAAAAGAAAATAGAAAAATAGAAAATATTTATTTCTCTATAGAATAAATTAAGAAATAAAGTAATAAAACTATTTTTCGGTTAAAAACTAAAATTATTTTATTTTTGTTTTGAAAAAATAAACTTTATATTTTTAAAAAAATAAAAAATCTAAAAAATTATATTAATTTAATATTAATTTAAAATAAGGATGAAAAATATAATTTTAATAAAAAATAAAATTGAGAAAAATTAAAAACAAATAAAATTATTATATAATCAAATAAGTTGAAAAATAAAAGAAAACATTCTTTTACTGAAAATAAATAAAGGAAATGATATGTAAACAAAAATAAATAATAAATGAAACCAAAAATTAAAAAACTCAAAATATTTTATTACATATTAAAATAAATTAAATAGACTTGAAAAATTATTTGATAAAATTTAAAAATAATTAAAAATATAAAAATTTTGAAAAATATAAACATTTTATTTAACTTTTAAATAAAATTAAAAAATAATAATAAGCCATAATTATTTTATTAAAAATTAATAAATAAAAAAATTATAAAGGCTAATAGAAATCAATTTCTTTTTATTTAAATAAATTTTAAAAAGTATAAAGAACATAATATTTTAAAAATACTAATTAAAAATGAGGAGATCATAAGAAGTTACTCTAGAGAATTTTTAAAAAATATATATAAACAAATCTTTAATTTATTAAAAAATAAAAAATTGAAAAAATAAAAAAACCATTACTTTACTTTCTAATAAATACAAAAAATCTAATAAAACTTTATTTTAAAAATATTATAATAAACATGAATAAGAAAATAAAAAATAATAATTTAAATTTTAAATTAAAAATTAAGAAATATAAAAACACATTATTTTACTTTTTTATAATTTTAGAAACAAAAAAAATCATTTTATTAAAAGAATTAAAAATGAAAAAAAATATAAAAAATTTATTTCACTTTCAAACAATTTTAAAAATCAATAAACACTATATTATCTTAATTAAACAACCTAATAAAATAAAATATACGTCCATAAAGAAAAATATGTCATGTTAAAAATAAAAATAGAAAAAATTAAATAATATTATTTTACTTATATTTAAAAGAATAACTTCTTTATATTAATAGAAAATATGAACTGATCTAAGGATTAGTTAGATCATAAATAGGGGTGACTTAATGATTAATTAATATTTTCAAATAATCAAATCAATTATTTCGTAAAATAAAATTATTCATACATCTTAATTTTATTAGTTTCTAACAAAGAAAATTTTTTCTTGATTTTTTAAATTTATTTTAAAACAAAATGGAAGTTTATATTTATCATTTTTACCAAAATATATTTTTTTATTTTTTTTATTTATTTCCTTATCAAAAAATATATTTAATTTTTTCTAAAAAAAATTATTAAATTTAGAAATAAAAATATATAACTTTTATGAATCTTTTATTTATTTATTTTTATTAACAGATAATAGTTTTTAATTAATTATTCATATATTTATTTTAATTTAAAATAAATTTTTATAATTTTTTCATTGCTCTTTATTTTTAAATTTTTTGTTTTCTAATGTATTTATTATTATTTTCAATTTATAAGAAATTAAGAAAATGTTTCTATTTTATCATTTTTTTCTAAATAGAATGTATCTTTTATTTAATTTGTTTGTTTATTTGAAACTAATAGCATAATTTTGAATTTTTTTTTTACATTTTTTATTTTTCCTTAATTTTAATTTATTTTATTATTTATTTATAATATTGTTATCAATATAATTATTTTTTCTGAATTTTTATATTTTTTTAATAGAAAGGTGTTATTCAATAAATTTATCTTTATTTTATATTAATATAATATTTTTGGATTTCATATATTTTATTATTTTTCTTTTTTTAACAAGTCGTATTTATATTAGAATGTAAATTTTTTTTTGTTAATTTTTTTATTATTATTTTATTTTATCATCTTTTATTTTATTTTAACTTTTTAATTAGAATAATTTAGTATTAATTTTTCAATTCATTGAAACAAATTTTTTTTAATTTTTTAATAGAATAAATTTTTTAATTTCTTATAATTTATTTGATAATTAATTAACGTATTTGAATTTTTAAATTTTTAATTTTAATATCATTTTATTTTTTTCATTTTTTAATATTGATAAATGGATAGTGGTTTTCTGAGTTTTCCTAATTTATATTATATAATTTTTTAAAAAAAAATAAATTTTTGAATTTTTTTAATACTAATTTATTATTATTTTTTTCTTTTTTCCTTTTTTATTTTTTATTTTTTTTAATGTATTTTATTTTTTCTAGAATATTTTTTTTTAATTTAAAATATCATTATTCATTCTAGGAATTTTTACATTTAGATTTCTCATTTTTTAAAAAATTTCTACTTTTTGAAAAATAGATTTATTGTCTGTTTAGAAATTTATTTAAATGTAATAAAAATTATTAAATATTTTGATTTTTGATTAGATAATTACTTTTTTAAATTTATTTGAATGAAAACTAAATATTTTATATCTATTTTCCTTTTTTCTTTTTGATTTTTTATTTTTTCTTTTTTATTTTAATTGTTTATCTTATTTTCATTGGTAATTTTTTTATTCCTTTAATTTTTTTATTATATTTATTAATATTTTTTGATAAAATATTTTTTTTAATCCATTAAATTTATTTAGAATTAAAGTAAATGCTTGAGATTTTTTATTCTATTAAAAAAACTAATATTTTTTAATTTTAAATTTATTTAGAAATAAAATAAATTTTTTAATTTTTTTTCATTTCTTTATTCTATTAAATTTTTTAATATATCAAATTTTTTCATAATTTTTTTAATTTATTTAAAAACTAAACAAAATTTTATATATTTTCCACTTTTATAACAAAATATTGTTTTTTATATTTTAATTAGTCTGTTTAAAATTTAAATAATATTTATAGATTTCATTTTTTATTTTTTTTTTATTTTTTATTTTTATCACTATAGATTTTGGTTAAGGGGTTGGAAATTTATCGATACTTTCTCTCTAGATGATTTCATGATGATTAGGTTTTTCGGTTATAATATTGAATTGAAATCGAAACTCATTCTTCAATCTAAATGAGGTTTTCATTATCCATCAAGGAATGATGTTGTTTTTTAGGTATGATAATGTGTGTTTGGGATCAAATGGATTTATTCCCTTTAATAAAGCTCTGAAGGAACATGATAAGGTTGTTTATCATCATCTCTTCCTGTATTTCAAGGTAGGTTATGATCTTCTTAAAAATTGAATCGTGCGCAATAATTCTCTTGCATTTGTTGAAGCTAATTCCAAGGAATTTTAGGAACACATTGAAGAATGAAAGTTCTAAATTATTTCTCATTTAGTTCTTTATCTAAAATAGAATCCTTTAAATCATGATTGATTACATAGCCCGCTTGTTTAACTATAAGGCTTCGATGGATAACACATTACTTCAATTGGTATGGGTTTCTATCAAATCATTTTTATATAAATAACCTCAATGAAAAAGCCTAGGATCTTGTTTTTTTCTTTCTTAATCATTGAATCTATAGTATATAGTATTTGGATCCCCTATTTGATCTAATGAATTTTAGAAACTTTATTACAGAAACAAGGGATCATATCCATGGCCTTATGAAATTGTACAGACACTTCTAAATTCTTTGGGAAATTGCATCAGTCATTAGTATTATAATCAAATTTATAAGAAGAAAAATCATGCTCATTATGGGGAATTTTCAATTTTATTAGTTGATATATATATCTACTCATCCTTTATTGAGAATATCATTTTTGTCACTTCTAATTTTAGATTTGAGATCTCAATTGAATATGAAAAGGCCCCAGGCATCTGTAAGTCTTGCAATTTTATTTTTCATTTGAATAAAGATTATCTTAAAAATATGATTTATATTAAATGTAATAAATTTATTCATTCAAAAAAATGTAAATTTAAATTGAGTTTCAATAGATGTGTTAATGCTATTGTTAGAACAAATAGATGTTTTGGTTAGGCTAAGATAAAAGATAGGGATTTTGATAGAAATTTATATATTATAAATACTACTAATCGACATACTATGATTTTTTTTCAGATTATTTTTATGGATGTTGATTAGTCTAAGGGTGGTTTATGACTTATTTGGGTGGTAGAGGCACATCTAAGAACCTATTTACTTTGTAATCACAAGATTAGGCCTGTTAAACTGAAGGATGACCCCAATAATCATACACTATTGGTTTCTCACCACTTGAATCCAGGTGAGATCATTTCTTGGTAATATATAAATAATTCCTTATGGATTAAGGTTGAGATAGACCCTTATGATCAATAATCATAGTTCTTATAACACTCAAGTTATAGTAAATAAAAAAATGACCCTAACCTGTTGGGTACATTTTCAGATATATTAAAGAAAATGGATACCAATATTAGAGTCTCTTATCCAAATTCTATCAAGACTTGGGAGAAGACACATATGGAGTAATCTTTAGAGATTTATCCTCCCATAAAAACACTTAATCCCTCTATAAACCCTATGGATACATAGGGCTCTATTGTTATCTAGGTGAATGTTTTTATTTTTAATGGTGAAAAAATATCAAAGGTTGTAGGGTTGCATTCAACATCAAGATATTATAGATAATTATATTAGAGTATAGACCAGATAATAGTGTAAGATCCACAATAATAATATGTTGAATATTTCATAGTGACTCCTAGGTGAGATATTGTCACAACTACACATGATAAAATTAAGGGACTTTTGCTTTGGGTGGTATCCTCTGTTAATTCTCTTGTGAATCCTATTATGGTTGAGGTAGGGATGTAAATTACTATAGCCTTAGTTAATAATCATAGATAAGGAGAAATACATCATAACTTCCAATTTATAAATCTGTATAACTTATTAATGTATGATATATAGGAATCTAGTTAGGTATTTACAGGTTCAGATCTAATGATGAAAGAAAACAATGGATCCTTGAACACTAATAAGGATACAGGGGTTAGCTCAAAATCCTTAGTCTATAAGGAACAATTTGTAGATACTCAACTGTAGTTGGAAAGCCTTGACCATCACAGTACCCCTTTAAGGATATGAAGGATGAGGCTACTTTGTCTGGTGATAATTCTAGGGGAATATAACATGGGCATTTTGGAAAAAAGGGGTTATTTTCAAGGATGTTAGAGAGGTATATTGATCTATTGATCTTGTATGAAATATGTAGGTGGAAGCTAAGGATTTTGTGTAAATTTTTAGTGAACACCAATGGATTCCCATATTATTTTTCTAAATCAATGAAATTTATTTACAACAACTTTGGTATGGCCCCATATAAGGAATGTGAGAAAATAAAAGAGAGTTTGACATCTATGTAATAGGGGTGGACCATGAAACATGAGTAAAAGGTAAAATGTTTCTACAGGTTACTCAATCTTGTATAACACTTATAGAATTTTCTAACTCTATTCTATTTGAGACTTCTATTTGTTGGTCAGCTATATTTGGTGATTTTACAAGCCAATTTCTTGGATATTACAACCCATTATAGTCTTCGTCTTTTTAAATAAATTAGTTATGGGATTGGTAATATATGATTATATATCTTATTATTTCACATAATATATTCTATTTAGTTTTTAAAATTAATTTATCTATAAATTAATTTATTTTTTATTTTTTATTTTCATTTTTTTATTTTAAACAAGAAGAAAATTTTCTTATTTTTTTAAAATTTATTTACAAGAGAATTTTTTTCAAATCTCTTTTTTTTATTAATTTTTAAATAGAAAACACATTTTACAAAGATATATTTTTATTTAATAAAAAATTGAATATTATTTTTATTTTTTATTTTTCCTTTTCTCTTTTTTTCCTTATTTTCATATTTGTTTTATTAAAATAATTTCTTAGAATATTCTTTTTGTAAAGACCCAGATTTTTCTATGTAATTTTTTTTATTATATGGAATTATTACGAGTCTATGAAAATTAACGACGCGTGATTCTGAGGCCTGGTGTGCCCAGAATTAATTTCTGAACTTTTTTTAAGGTACGTTCAGTAAACGCGTGAGTGGAATTTTCTAACTTTTGAACTGGTGCTTGGATTAAAAATACAAGGGAACTATTGAATCTGCAGCGCCGGGATTATTTTAAGGGAGAATTTACTTTAGATGCAGTAGGTCTAGAGAAAATGTTAAGTTTTGTGACTTTTTAAAAAAATAAAATAAAATTATTTTATTATTTTATTTTCATTCTTATCCTCCAACGGACAAGCATAGGTGGGACTAGTGATGTGTCAAGACATTAAATGGCTTTACCCTCCATTCCTATATAATAGTATCATTAGAGAATTGGGAAGCTTTCTAATTAATAATTCCCATTAATTCTCAACACCGTTGGACACCCTCCCCCTCTCCTATTTATATGGAGCTTGGGGAGAGGTATTGGCACAGCTTCTCTAAGAAATAAAGAGATGAAGGAGTACCGAGACACTAAGCCCTTAGAGGATGGATCGGGTTCTAGAGAGCAGTGATGAGCAATACTGAAACCCCGAACCGAAGGACGACGTGCAAGCAGCGTCGTTGGAAGCCTGTGGCGGGAACAGAGATCATCGATCTAACTTTAAGTGTGGACGTTCTTCAATAGGTTTAAGAGGTGTGGGTTTAATTCTTGTTTTAAATTCAAGTGAATTTATTCAAACTCTTTTATCTCCCTTGTGATTATAAGCTAATGCGGAGGGTGGAGGCCTAAAGAACCGTCCCCGAACCCTCTACAACCTTGTTTACCCCATGCGTTCTTTGTGGAAGATCGTCGGCATGACGGCACTTGTAACGACCTGAATCCAGAGCCACATAACTGGTGTATTGTACCTGGTTCTCCACATAACCTCAAGCGTGTTTCCCCAAACGCCAAAGGCTGCCGACTAGCAGCGAGGGCCTTGGTGAGTTAGTGGGGAAACTATGCCCTCATTTGGTAAAGTATGTAGTAGAAGAATAAAGATAATCAATAGCGGGAGTAGTAAATAGCATACAATAACTGAAATAAAATTAGAAGTAATGTCTGATATAATAATGATGCAGAATGGTTCATGTATCTATGGAAAGTAGTAAACAAAACAACGTGCTGAAATACAACTGAAACAAAGTTCTAAATGTAAATAGCAACTCCAGTAGCATCGCGAGCCAAAGCCCGATCACATGCTCTCCAGCTCCAACCAGCACTCAAGTACCCGAGGTAGAAGGACCACAATCCCTACCTATACCTGCAACCATATAATCTGTTTGGGCGGAAAGAAGGACCCAAACAGGGTGTGAAACTAATCTCAGTAGGCAACTACCATAAGATGTGTGCCCTACTGTCAGTGAGTGATATAGAAAAAGTAAAGGTAAATAAATACAGTGATGAACTAGGAGTATACCAGTAAATAATCCTACCAATTACCATTCACATTCATTAAATTAAATAACCAAGGAAAACTAGCAGGTTCTCTATTCCAAGGTAAATTAAGTATCACAGTAGGTATCTCAAAAAAATACCTAAACACAAGTAGTACAAAACCCAAGCTTGTTCTTTGGCTTGGTGGACTCATCACAACCAACCATCAAAAATTCACACTGACTCTATGGGTGGCTTAAACTAGAATACCCCTATAGTCCAGTAATCAGACAAGGCACAGACACTCTGGGAAGCTCTCACGTCAATTCCCCTATGGTCTTGAAACGATAGCTACAGACTCTATGAGGAAGCACTTATATCTAATTACTCTTGCGGTCTTGATGCATGGGTAAACTAAGAACACTCTTGGGAAGCACAAAGTCCTATTCCCGTAGGTCCTGTGTACGAAACTAAAACCAACAGACCCTCTAGGGAAGCACTTAATCGTCTATTCCCTCTTTAATCTCCCGCACCAGGTTCTCACAGCCCTGAGCAGTCCAGTCATGCGTAATCAACTATTAGCAGCCCTAAGTAAGTTAAACAAATACTTTTCTAATATATAACATACATCAAAAGCATTTAAACAGTAGGAAACACATGAAATCAGTGAAAACAAGTAATCTAGCAATTATAATAGGGTTTGCCTCACAGCCAAACGGTGCCAACCGGCGATAAACAGCCAAACAGGGGGAGAAACACCCATGGGGTGATCCTCAATCATGAAATCAAGAATATATTAGCAACAATTAATCATAAGCTAATAATCAATCTAGGGAAAATAACCAATAGGATCAAAATCCTAAACCTGGGATACCCGATACATGGGTATCCGGCACTTTTGCAACAAAAACTCAAAGAACTTCAACATAGGGAAACAAACCACCTACCTAAATCCCCGAAGATCGATATACTTGAACCTCGGCCCGTGAAACGGCCTAGAACAGAGTAAATCTAAAAAAACGTCTAAAACTTTCAACCTCAGATAACTCACACGAGAGAAAGAATCAGGAAACGAGGCCAAAGAAGAACCAAGAACTCACCACTGTGATTCTTCTGCAATCGACAGAGTTCGATTCGGACAACCGGTGACGGATCGGTGGCTCGGAGAAGAATCGGCCTCCTCGGATGTTCTGGATGGGATTAGGCGGAGAAGAAGATGTTAATGACAAATAGGCGTGACCCCAGCTCGATTAATGAAATAAAAAAAGTACACGGTGTGTAGTGGGTTTTTCCATACTCCACCAAAATCAGCCTCCACGTCACCCCTACACACCATGTGTGTGGCCCGGACACGGCCAACAACGGCTTCGAGCAGCAGTGGAGTAAACGGCGTGTACTCATAAAGTACATGGCGTGTACTCTGAAAATTTCCAGATTCTCCATTTTTCCTTAACAAGCCTATAAAAGAGATCCATACCTGAAACCGAAGCTCTGGGTTCTTAAAAACTTCCCCCCTTAAAGAAATTTGTCCCCAAATTTCCCTAACAAGGCATAGAAGAAGAAACCTCGAACAACTCTGGCCACTGAGATCGCATATCAGCCTCCCTCTCCCAAGTCTCATCCTGTATACGGTCATGCTGCCATAGCACCCGCACCAGAGGAACAGACCATCCACGGAGTACTTTTGCACTACGATCAACAATACTAATAGGATGCTCCTCGAAAGATTCATCGTGCTCCAACTCAACCTCCTCGAGTTGAAAAACATGAGACGGGTCTGAGAAATACCGTCGAAGCTGAGAAACATGAAAGACGTTGTGCATATCCTGGTACCTATGAGGTAACTGCAACCTGTAAGCAACCAACCCGACTCTCTCCAGAACCTCAAACGGCCCGACGTATCTTTGTGAGAGTTCCCCCTATCTCCTAATCCTCTTATGTCTAAACATCGGGGTAACATGCAGGAAAACCTGATCTCTAACCTTGAACTCCAAAGGTCGTCTCCGCTGATTAGCATAAGACTTCTGTCGAGACTGTACTATAGTCATCCTCTTCCGAATCAACTCTATCTACTCTAAGGTCTCCTGAACAAGACGAGGTCCCAGCAAAGCTACCTCTCCTGCCTCTAGCCAGCATAAAGGTGATCGGCATGGCCTACCGTACAAAGCCTCATAGGGTGTCATCTAAATAGTCTCCTAAAAACTGTTGTTGTAGGTGAACTCCACTAGAGGAATATGTATCTCCCAAGTACTGAAAAAGTCTAGAATTCAAGCTCGGAGCATATCCTCAAGCACTTGGATTGTACGCTCAGACTGACCATCAGTTTGGGGATGGTATGTTGTACTCAAAAGTACCAATGTACCCAAAGCCCTCTATAGCCCCTGCTAGAAGTGCGAAGTGAAATGTACATCCCTGTCTGAAACAATGGAGTGTGGAACTCCATGCAGACGTACAATCTCCCGGATGTAAAACCATCCCAGCTCATCAAAACTGAAGGTCTCCTTGATCGACAAGAAGTGTGAAACCTTCGTGAGCCTGTCCACTACAACCCAAACTGCATCATTTCCTCGAGGTGATCTCGGTAAACCTGTCACAAAGTCTATCGCGACATCATTCCGTTTCCACTCAGGAATGGGTAACTGCTGTAAAAGCCCTGCTGGTCGCTGATGCTCTGCCTTCACCTGCTGACAGGTGGAACATCGTATAACAAAACTAGCCACATCTTTCTTCATACCTGGCCACCAATATTGATGATGAAAGTCTTGGTACATCTTGGTGACACCAGGATGAACTGCCCAAGCTGAATTATGAAACTCCCACATCATCTCCTCACGTATGTCCGCTAAAACCCATACGCGGCCATGAAAATGTAGCACCTCATCATCGCCCACTGTCCACCCTGAAGTAGGGTCTCCATCCGACACACCCTCCCTTAGGACTAGGCCCTCTGGGTATGATAGCTTCCTCATTCGAACTTGGTCTAAAAGAGTATAGGTGACCGCTACAGAAGAAAGAATTGTCTGTCCCTGTCTGTCGCGCACCTCCAAATGCATCTCAGAGAACAGAGCCATTAGCTGCCACTCACTGCTGGCCTTCTGAACTGCCTGCAACTGAGTCCTCCTGCTCAGTGTGTCTGCCATAGTATTGTCTTTCCCAGGCGTATAAGCAAGCTCTAAGTCGAAAGACTGTAGGTACTCGACCCACCTCCGTTGTCTCAGATTCAAGTCACGCTGCGTGTATATGTACCTGAGGCTCTTGTGGTCATTATATACCACAAAATTCTCTCCCATGAGATAATGCCTCCAACAACTCAAAGCATGAACAACAACATCCAACTTCAAGTCGTGCGTAGGATAATTCTTATCGTGTGGCCTCAACTGCCGAGATCCATATGCAACAACACGATCTTCCTGCATAAGCACTACTCCAAGCCTGATGCCAGATGCATCATAGAAAACTGTATAACTCTTTCCTAGCTCTGGCAGAACTAGAATCGGTGCTGAAGTCAATCTTCCTTTTAGCTCCTGGAAGGCTGAGTCGCAAGCTTCCGACCAAACGTACTTCACACCCTTCTTAGTCAATCCTGCCAACGGAGTTGCTAGGCATGAGAAGTCTTATATAAACCACCTATAGTAACCATCCAGTACCAAGAAACTTCGCACCTCGAAGACATTCTTTGTCTACTCCTAGGTAACTACTGCTCTCACCTTCTTCGGGTCTACTGATACTCCTTTCTCTGGGATGACATGGCCTAGGAAGTGAAACCATCCAGAAGTGTCACTTTGAGAGCTTAGCATATAACTGATTCTCTCTTAGTGTACTCAATATGATCTCAAGATGGGTAGCATAGTCGTGTTGAGTGTGAGAGTACACCCAGATATCATCCATGGAAACCACCACGATGGAATCCAAGTAAGGATGGAAAACCCGGTTCATCAGCGCCATGAAAATGGCTGGCATGTTCGTGAGACCGAACGGCATAACCAGATACTCATACAGACCATACCTGCTTCGGAAAGCTGTGAGAGTTATATCAGATTGTTTGACCCACAACTAATGATAGTTGGATCTCAAGTCGATCTTCAAGAATACCCTTTCTCCTCAAAGCTGATCAAAAAGATCATCAATCCTCAGTAAAGGATATCGGTTCTTGACTGTCAACTGGTTCAGCTTTCAATAGTCCACACAAATCTGTAAGGTACCATCCGCCTTTTTCGCAAACAGCACAGGAGAACCCCAAGGGGAAGTACTGGGTCAAATGAAACCCTTCTCCTGCAATTCCTCCAACTGCTTCTTGAGTTCTTGAAACTTAGTAATATCCATCATATAAGGAGGTATGGATACCGGTGCTACTCCTAGAACAAGATCAATGGAGAAGTCTACCTCACACTCCGGAGGAAACCTTGAAAAGTCTTCTGGAAAGACAACTAGGAAACGGTCAACTACCAGAGGAAAGTCCATCTATGAAGTTCCCTGATCATCCAGATATAAACTAGAAATATAGGCTGTAACACTTCCCAACCCATGATGCTCTGGTCAAGCTCTACTTGCCTGGACATCCCATTCTCCCTTGTGAAGAAAGGACCCACCCTCTGGTGATGTGAAACTCACCCTGCGGCGATAACAATCGACAAAGGCCTGAAAAGGAACTAGCCATTCCATTCCAAGAATGAAATCATAACCCGTCATCTCAAGGAAATAAAGATCCCACAAGAAGTGACACCCACCAACATCAAGGGGTACTCCTTGCACTGACGCACACTAGTAGTTCTATGTCCCAAAGGAGTGTCTAGTGCCAAAGTATCCTCAAAAGTAAAGACAGTAAGTCTAAGGCTCTCCATAGTGTGCACAGAAATAAAGATATGAGAAGCTCCAGTATCGAAAAGTGTAGAAGATAAAACTGAGGCTACTAAGATTGTACCTCAAACTGTGGAAGGTCCAGGATCCTTCTCCCGATTAATCTGCTCCACTACAAACATCTGGCCAGTACCTCGGCCCTGTGTAGCGGCCTAATATCCCTAAGCTGATCCTCCTTGAGCCTGACCACCACATCTACGGCCTCTACCCTTTCTTAAACGACCTTAAGGACTCTATCCCCCATTCTGTTGTGGAACTGGCAATCCTGCTCTTGTATGAGGAGTATAAAACGATCCTCCTTCACTATCTACTGGGAGAAGAAACCTACAAAAACACTGCAGATAACCCATCTTGTCACAGGCTCGGCAGTCCACTGGATCTCTCGGGCACTAAGGCTTCTTATGCCCGCTTTTTCCATACTGATAGCACACCACCTGGTTGCCAGAAGGAAGATCCCGTCTACCAGAGGAAATACCTCGCTTCCTCGAGTCACCTCGAGTAGACTCTCGGTGGCGCTTCCTGCTTTCAATATGAAATGAATCATCCATTGGATGCTAAACCACCCTGGTCAACAGCTCTAGTCTCCCTCAGATTTCTTTCGGTGATCAGCACCTGGTTGACTATCAGAGTAATAGAAGTCAACTGGAAGACATTCACCTGTGATCTGGTCTCTGTTTTGAGGCCTTCCTCAAACTTCCTTGCCAAAAAAATCTCGTTATTTCCCAAAACAAGAGAGAAACATTGTAACTTAGTGAAGCATGAGGAATACTCCATAACCTAAAGAGTACCATGCTGCAGGTTCATGAACTCCCTAGCCCTGTCGGCCCTCAGCGTCACCGGATAGAAGTAGTCATAGAACGTATGCTGGAAATCGTCTCAAGCCATAGTCCGCTGGCACCCTGCCTGTGAGACTACATCCCACCATCTCTTGGCAGAATCCCGCAACATGTAAGTCGCGAGCTTCACCCTTCTGTTTGGGGGTGTCTCCAGATGATCGAATATGGAAAACATGGTCTCTAGCCATGAATCTATAGCCTGAGGTCCTCCATCCCCTATGAAAGTGGGAGGATGTTGCTGCTGGAAGACTCGCGTTAGCTCTGCCATAGACAGGGCAGGATTCTGAGCTCCCCGGAAGGTCTACAAGAACCTCATGAAACCCTCTATGAAATGAGCATCAGCACCAGTGTTTGGAATCACTGTGTGTTCCATGTCCGGAACGATTGGCGGAACTACTGGTAGCCCCTTTTCTGCCGTATCAGGCGTACGATCACTGCCTGGTTCCTGGCGTGCAACGGGAAGACGTCTTGGTGCCATAGATCTGAGAAAACAAAAGCACACTCATATTTAGGATTAACAAGGACAGAAAACACAAGATTAAAAAATGGGAACAGGAGAGAGAAAACACTTAAGTTTTCCAAAACATGACTACACGGTGTGTATTTAAACTATACGGTGTGTTTGTTAAATCCATCTGCATGGGCGTGTAACTCTACCCCCATTGGTCGTGTAATATCCCAGACTACACGGTGTGTTGTCCCAAAACACGGCGTGTACTTGAACTCCACTCCCCTGCCTGAGTCTCTTTACCCGGCTAACCTACACTGTCCTTCTAATCCTAAACTACACGGCGTGTGCACTAAAGACATGACATGTACTAGACAGGTTTCGATGGCCCGTGTAGCGGTTACACGGTCGGCTACACAGCTGACTCCTACATGGCGTGTTCCGAACAAACACAGCGTGTATAAGGAGAAGATAACATTGACCCGTGTTTTTCGTGACACAGTCGGGTACCTAGGAGAAAACTACACGGTGTGTTCTTATAACACACGGCGTGTACGAGACAGGCTCGGTGACCGGTGTAGCTGGTTACACGACCGGCCACACAGCTAACCCCTTACATGGTGTGTTCCGTACAAACACGGCGCATATAGGAGAAGATAACACCAACCCGTGTTGTTTGTGACATGGCAGGGTACCTAGGAGAAAACTACATGGTGTGTTCGTACAAAACACGGTGTGTACTACCCGAGTTTCCTCAACCTGTGTTGTTAGTGAAACGGCCGGGTACACAGTTGACTACCACACGGAGTATACTTAAGGTACACGGCGTGTCCCCAAAGTCTCTCTAACACCCCGTGTTTTTGTTCACACAGTCAGTAACACGGTTAAAAAACTACACGGCGTGTATTTATAAAGTACACGCTGTGTATTCTGGGTTTTTCCGGGTAGTAGCTCAAAAACTTCACTGAATGCCAGAAATACTGAAAAACCCATATTTATTTGGCGAATTACGATCCGTGGGGACCCATACTCCCCGCGAATCAAATATCGGACTCATAAAAATGCATATATCAAGTAAAACAACATAGAAAGTATGTCCGTCATAGCAACTATCACAACAACATGCATAATTTATCACGGAATCTAATACAACAGCATGAAATTCTAATGCACCCTAGATGGAATGGTAAAATGCATGACATGTGATTTCCTACTCAGTGCTTATATGATGCATGAGATGGCACACCCTCATCTCATCGGGTTGCAACAAAATAGAACCACAATCATATAAACTGTAACAGCATAAAACATGTGCATCACCCAATGGTGAAATATAATAAACTGTAACACTTTAAAAAACTAAAAATTTCAATTACAGGGTAATATATCTTTTCCCTGTACACGGGTTAATTAATCTCGGGCCCAGTTAAGTACTAACTACCCATTTCTTCTTATCCCTGTCTATTGTCGCAAAACAATAAGGCAATAGAAAATATGAAAACTCCTCTGATACCACTTTGTAACGACCCGAATTCAGAGCCACATAACTGGTGCCCCATACCCGGTTCGCCACATAACCTCAAGAAAATTTCCCCAAATGCCAGAGGCTTCCAACTAGAAGTGAGGGCCTTGGTGAGTCAATGTGGAAACTATGCCCTCATTTGGTAAATTATGCAGCAGAAGAATAAATATAATCAATATCGGAAGCAGTAAATAGTATACAACAACTGAACTAAAAGTAAAAGAAATGTCTGATATAATAATGATGCAGAATGGTTCATGTATCTATGGAAAGCAGTTAACAAAACAACATGCTGAAATACAACTGAAACAAAGTGATAAATGTAAATAGCAACTCCAGCAGCATTGCAAGCCAAAGCCCAGTCCCATTCTCTCCAGCTCTAACCAGCACTCAAGTACCCGAGGTAGAAGGACCACAATACCTACCTATACCTGCAACTATATAATTTTTTTGGGATGAATGCAGAACCCAAACAGGGTGTGAGACTAATCCCAGTAGGAAAGCACCACAAGATTTGTGCCCTGCTGTCAGTGAGTGATATAGAAAAAGTAAAGGTAAATAAATACAGTAATGAACTATGAGTACACCAATAAATAATCCTACCAATTACCATTCACATTCATTTAATTAAATGACCGAGTAAAACTAGCAGGTTCTCTATTCCAAGGTAAAGTAAGTATCACAGTAGGTATCTCAAAAGACTACCTAAACACAAGCAGTACAAAACCCAAGCTTGTTCTTTGGCTTGGTGGACTCGTCACAACCAACCCTCAAAAATTTATACTGACTATCTGGGTGGATTAAACTAGAAGACCCATATAGTCCAGTAATAAAACAAGTAATAGACACTCTGGGAAGCTCTCACGTCAATTCCCCTATGGTCTTGCAAAGATAGCTACAGACTCTCTGAGGAAGCACTTACGTCTAATTCCTCCTGCGGTCTCGATGCATGGGTAAACTAAGAAAACTCTTGAGAAGCATAAAGTCATATTCCTGTAGGTCTTGCATACGAAACTAAAACAAACAGACCCTCTAGGGAAGCACTTAATCTTCTATTCCCTCTTTGATCTCCCGCACCAGTTTCTCACAGCCCTGAGTAGTCCAGTCATGCGTAATCAACTGTTATCAGCCCTAAGTAAGTTCAACAACTACTTTTCTAATAGCTACCATACATCAAAAGCATTTAAACAGCAGGAAACACAAGCAATCAGTGAAAAAAGGTAATCTAGCAATTGCAATAGGGTTTGCCTCACAGAAAAATGGCGCCAACCAGCGATAAACAGCCAAACAGGGGGAGAAAACCCCATGGGGTGATCCTCAATCATGCAACCAAGCATATATTAGCAATAATTAATCATAAGCTAACATGAAATCTAGGGAAAATAACCAATAGGATCAAAATCCTAAACTCGGGATACCCGATACATGGGTATCCGGCACTTTTTCAATAAAAACTCAAAGAACTTCAATGTAGGGAAACAAACCACCTACCTCGATCCTGAAGATTGATATACTTGAACCTCGGCCCATGAAACGTCCTAGAATAGAGTAAATCTGCAAAAATTTCTAAAACTTTCAACCTCAAATTACTCACACGAGAGAAAGAATCAGGAAATGAGACAAAGAAGAACCAAGAACTCACCGCTGCAATTCTTCTGCAATCGATGGAGTTCAATTCGGAAAACCGGTGACAGATCGGTGGCTCAAAGAAGAATCGGCCTCCTCAGACATTCTGGATGGGATTAGGTGGAGAAGAAGACGTTAATGAGCAATAGGTGAGACCCTGGGTCGATTAATGAAATAAAAAAAAGTACACAGCGTGTACTTTTAAAGTACACGGCGTGTGGTGGGTTTTCCGTACTCCACCAAAATCAGCCTCCACGTCACCCCCACACACTGTGTGTGTGGCCCGAACATGGAAAACACATGGCTTAGAGCAGTAGAGGAGTACACAGTGTGTACTCATAAATTACACGGCGTGTACTTTGAAAATTTCCAGATTCTCCATTTTTACTTAAAATACCCATAAAAGAGATATGTACCTGAAACCGAAGCTCTGGGTTCTTACAGTACTCATGACTAGCACCGGTGGGGACCTAGGTGGTGGCTGGAACACTGATTGGCCTTGTGGGAGGAGGAGGCACACTAGCACCGCCGGAGGAACTGATCGCGGGTTGTCAACCGTGATGATCGAAAGAGGCATCTGGAACATCGGTTGGCCACGGTGGAGGAGGGTGGCGTGACCAGCGCACTTCTGGAGGTCGCGGGTCATGACTCATTAGTCATGGAATATCGGGAGGCACCCTCCACGCCATCCATCCATGGGTGGCGGAGCGGCGCGTCGTCACGCGCCGCTAGAGATAGCGGTCGGCCGCGATAGGAGGCAGGACCCGCTTCAGCAGGTCCTGCGAGCCACGCGGCATCGCCGTTGCGGATGAAACTGAACAGCCCTCACCACTGTTCAGGAAAACCGAGGGTCACACCCCCAGGTAGCGGCTCGGCCGGGCCCTGCCACATTGGTCATCCAAAACCTTTCGCGGGCCACGCTTCACGGGGTCGGATCACTTACCACCGGGGTGCCTGCCCGGCAGGCTGAGTCGCGCCCCACCGTAGGCCGGACCGGCAGGCTGCCCCCCTTTTGGGTCATCCCCCTTGTGGGTCAAGTCAGGTCGACCCGAACTGGGTCTGGTCGACTCAGACCGGGTCGGACCAGACCTGGGCCCAACCGGACCCAAAAACACTTAAAGGGGCATATCCTAAAAACCGGATGTCCGTTTGATGAACCGTCTGTAGCGTTGGGATCCTTGGATCGATATGGTACTTTGTCTATACTCCACTTGAGTTTTGGAGATAGTTGGGATATGGTCGGGTGGGATCGAACCTGAATCCAACCGGGCCCTCGTAACTAAAATGCTTACAACTCACAGACCGGTCATCTGATTGACGCACCATCTGTCACGTTGGAACCCTTACGACCTAGCGGCCCTCTAGGTTACTCATTTTTTGGAGCTTATTGTTGGTCGAGGTATGACCAATATCTCTAGGGGAAGATTCTACAGAACTTAAACGCACCGGGTGAAAAAAAATCTTATGGCAGGCTGTAATGTGAAGAAAGAACATTGATCCTGTGTGGGTCATCATCTATCAGCTCCTATGTGGGACTGTGCTCAGCGATCCTATGTGGGTTAGCTCATACCGATCCTATGTGGGTCAGATCTAGTATAGCATCCCGCCTTTTTATTACATAAACTTTCATTACATTTTACAAAACCGAGGATCTTTAAGGTTTAGTGTCTTGGAAACAAGGAACTTAAAACATGAAAACATAAAACATTCTTCTTAAACACTTGAAAGGATTATCCTCATGTTCATACTAGGTTCATTACTGAATCTCATAACCTAGGGACATACATCAAAAGAAAGGGTGAGCATAAGGCCCAGTAAGTGAAACAAGGGGAAACATTTAACATGTGAACTTGGGATACATCAACAATGTCATGAAAAGAACTTTAAGGCATGAGAAAGAAATCATGAGATATATCATAATAAAAATAAAATTTTTCATAACTTGAAGATGTGGATACAACATTTAATATTGACAATCATTTAGTTTCACCAAGGTCCATCCCGAAAGTGTCATTAAAAATTACCAAGGTTATTCACCAAGGTATCAGTCTAAAAGGTCATCTCTAGAGATTAAGTCTTTACCCAATGCATTGGAGCGCTATCTAGTCGCACCCTTGACATGTCTTTATTATCATGTGAGCCACATATATCATCAGAAATCATTTCATAAACAACCCATATAGCATAAAATAAATGGGTTTCATTTCATAATCATAACGTTTTAAAAACTCCTTTAAATACATGATCTTTATGTCACTTTAAACCCACGGAAAAGGGGAAGCGGGTTTCATGTATGTAAATCCCATAATTTAAAATAGAAAATTTTGATATATATGTGAATACCCCTGTAGAAATAATAGCTTTGAGTATTCACTTAATAACATAAAATAATTTTGAGATAAAGAGGGAGGCATTTTGAGACGAAAATTCTGCACCATAACGGCTATGATACATGGTTTTAGAAAACATTAAAAGAGAGGGTACATGGGTCACCCACTCAAAAATGATACATAAAATAGTAGGTGAACAGAATATAAAGTATTTAAGAGCATGGTAATGAAATTTAAATGATATACCATATGAAATGAAGAACTTGAAAGGAAGACAAAAAATAAGATTTCTCTTGTGAGAATTCGGCAGCCTAACGGCGTCACTTAAAACTTCCAAAAATGGATTGATGAGATCAAATAGGGTCTCTCATCATATGAACATAAATGATAAGTATGATAGATATAGAGATCATACCCCAACATAATTAAAATGAACTTTAAATACTTGACATGAAAGTAGAACTTTGAAAAATGAGAAAGGTGAACGAATCCCTTAAAAATTCGGCAGCCTAACGGCGCCACTTAAACTTCAACAAAAATGAATTGATGAGATCAAAAAGGGTCTCTCATAATATGAACATAAATGATCATTATGATAGATATATAGATCATACCCCAACATAAATTAACTTTAAATACTTGACAAGAAAATAAAACTTGAAAATGAGAAGGGTGAAAGAATCCCTTAAAAATTCGGCAACCTAACGGTGCCACTTAAACTTCAAAAAAATGAATTGATGAGATAAAATAGGGTCTCTAATCATATGAAAATAAATGATCAGTATGATAGATATATAGATCATACCCCAACATAATTAAAAGGAACTTGAAATACTTGACATGAAAGTAGAGCTTTGAAAAATGAGAAAGGTGAACGAATCCCTTAAAAATTCGGCAGCCTAACGGCACCACTTAAACTTCAGCAAAAATGAATTGACGAGATCAAAAAGGGTCTATCATCATATGAACATAAATGATCAGTATAATAGATATAGAGATCATACCCCAACATAAATTAACTTGAAATACTTGACAAGAAAATAGAACTTGAAAATGAGAAGGGTGAAAGAATCCCTTAAAAATTCAGCAGCCTAACGGTGCCACTTAAACTTCAACAAAAATGAATTGATGAGATCAAATAGGGTCTCTAATCATATGAACATAAAATATCAGTATGATATATTTATATATCATACCCAAACATAATAAAAATGAACATGAAAGACTTGACAAGAAAATAGATCTTGAAAACGAGAAGGGTGAAAGAATCCCTTACAGAACTTTCGCCAGCCTAACGGCGCCACTTAAAACTTTATAAAACGAAATAATGAGAGTAAGAGGGGATCTATCATTAATGAACATGAAAAGGGAAGTAATAGGAGTATAAAAGAACATCCTTTAACATAAGAACATGGATCATAAAAGAAATGACATAAAAGATATTTCTTGAAAAGAAAGAGAGAGGTCTGATCCCTTACCTTAAAACGTAACACTTAAAACTCAATGGTTTGGACCTTGAGGGCTTGGGGGCACCTTGGAAGGACTCATTGGGAGGTAATGAGACCAGAAATTCGTTGGGGGAGAGTGGGGAGTCGAAATGGATGAGAGGATGTCTTGGTATTTATAGGGAGAGTGAGGGGACAAGACATTAATGGCCAAGGGACACCTCAAAAGTGGTTTTCTCAAAACCATGTGCTCTCCCATGATATTTCCCATGAAGTTAGGCCACATGGGGCCCCCAATACAATAATTCATCACCTTTGGTCGGCCAACCCTTAAAATATCTCATGACATCATAATGGCACAATTATGATGTCATTAAACATACAGAAACCCTAAACAGTATTTTTACTATTCACTGAAAATTCAACTTTCTCAGAAAAATCTCAAAATTTCACATTAACCAAATATCAATGCTCTTATTTAAAAAATGAACTCCATTTTATAAAAATAATTTTCTAAATATTTTTAATTTTATTTTTAAATAAATACACTATTCACCGAAAATTCATTTTTTTTCAGAAAAAAACCCCAAAAATTACCTTAACATAATATCGATGCTCTGAGTTCAAAAATGAAATCCATTTTATAAAAATAATTTTCTAAATATTTTTAATTTAATTTTTAATTAAAAAACACTATTCACCCGAAAAAACTAATACTTGAATAATAATTTATTAAACTGTTATTTAACCATTTTATTGAATCACATTACTTAATCATGGTGCCTAGATTATATTAAAACTTTCTTTAAGTGAGATTACTAATTCATTTGGACACATTACTAATCCTAATCCTAAAATCACTATTCGTAATTTACTATTCATCAAAAATTAAGTTGATCTTATTAGACTCTAAATTTCGTACTGAACATAATTGTAGAAGACCATTTTTTGAAAATCATTACACATTTTTATTTATTTAAGGTTTACATAAACATTTTTAAAATATCCTTTCTCTAAAATTCATCAAAAATATGCATACTATATTTATCCGGACATTTGAAAATTCATAAACTTCATCATAAGAAGAAATCAAAATTTTTATTTAAAACAAAGGGTAACACAAGGCAGTTACGGTCTCCTTACATAGCCCCTTATCACATCAGCATAGGACCTAAGTGTAAGGTGTGCTAAGGTGAGATAATCTGAGGGAGGCTCAGCCAACATCGCACGAGTAGTAATTTCTATCAGTTTGAACTTCTCACAAAGGAGATTTCGTTCTAGCTTCACACGATGAAGTTTGGCTTGGGTTTGGTACAGATCAAATCCCAATGGTGCTAACTCCTTCCCAAGTTCTGTTAGATGGGCTTCGATCGGTCCAAGACTACTGGGTGAGGCCATCGAATCTTCTTTCTATATTAATTAACCAAGATTACTTGTATTTAGAGACAATAATCAAAACGTTTAGTTCCCAGTGGTCATATTGACCAATGGTCATATAACAGTCAAAACCCAACGGTCTCATTTTAATTATACTCATGTTATCAAATGAAATAGTTTTGTTGAGTATCAAAAATAAAATAACACACAAAATTAGAAAACAAGATTTATTCAAAATTTCGGGTCGTTATAATCTTTCCCCCTTAAGAAATTGCGTCCTCACAATTTTTTTAAAATTGGGTTTTGAAATTTCATTGAAAGTCCCACATCGGAAAAGGAGTCAGAAAAACTATTACTTTAAAAGAAAGAAAGGTAAGTACAAAGGTCACCCGAGTTAACCCATACTAGGATTCCATGGAGGAAAACATGGATATGGAAGAAAAAAAAAAAGGGTCAATTTCTGGGGGAGATTGATAGAAAACATGATTAAGAGAAAGTTAACCATAAGAAAATATCAAACTCATGATGTGTGTAAACGGTCTTTGATTACCTAGTAGGAAATGTAAACCAACAACGTTTTTGTTTTACGTTCCTTTTCATAATTTTGAGGAATTCATTTACTACATAGAACAAAAACATAATAAAATATACCTACATTCAAGTAGAGTTTCATCCTTTAATAAGTTTCTACCAAAACTAATCTTTTCTCCAAACGATGAGCATTCAAAACTACTTGGTCTCATCAAAACACAAAATCATCTTCTAGAGAATCATATAATCTACAAAATATTAACTATCTATTTCTTCTATCTTTAAACATTATCCCAAAAATAGAAAGGGTAAGGTAAAACAACTCTTCAAAAAGAAAGAATCCCATAGGAATGGAAACTACTTTTAAATCTTCAAAGTTCCATGGTACTACCCAAAGTTCATCATAGACCATTCCATAAATAACGGTCCTTAAAATTCCTCAAAATAAACCAAACTAAGATTGAAACACAAATACAAGAGGGATTTGATAACATAGTCTTCCAAAATAATCTTCATTGTTCGTCTCCAAACAACATCAACCACTCCTAACATCTTATAACAAAAGTAGCTAACCTAAACATATTTTAGACAAGATAGGTTAATCATTCCCATAAGTAACTTAAATTACTATAAGTCCACCTTAAATTCATCAATTCTTCAAAATATAAGTCAACCTTACTCCTCAATGAAAATATTGTAGTAATCTATTTACCTCGATCATATAGGGTCCCCAAAATAGTGAACGTCTTCCAAAATAATAATCATCTTTTAATACCCTAATCATCTCTGTCATATTAATACGACAATTATCACATTTCCTATCACATTGGTTTTTGGGACATGTTCTTCCATTTCTCACCATTAACTAAGAAGAGAAAGTATAATTAGGGGCTTAAATACTTAGCCAATAATCATGAAAAGGAACTTAAATCATATAAGGATAACTTGTAGAACAAAAGTATACCATAACTTGTGATCCCCTAGTTTCCCATCTAGGTTATCCATGATCATATATTCTTATGTGAATCTTTATTTTATTTTATCTTTGTTCCTTTAACAATGGTTCATACTAAGCTTATGAATTTACCAAAGCATATCCTCTGGGAGTGTCGTAACCAAGAGTGCAGCAAGGCCCGTTGTCGTGTACTAGTTCCCGTTCGAGTCTAGCTCAAAGCGGTGTTTTTGGGTTTTACCCCTATGTACATCTGTGCCAGAGCCACCTCTACCTGCTCGTATCTAGACAGGGATGTATTTGCTTGGCAACCCCTTACTCAATAGTCACCAAAATACAAGGAAGATTTCCTATATTTAAACTTTTCTATAGGGTTCTTCCTAGAGTTTTCATATCCTAATTTTCACAAATAACTAAACCATCCTTTGATACTAACTATAGCATCCAGCCTTTTTATTACATAAACTTTCATTACATTTTACAAAACCGAGGATCTTTAAGGTTTAGTGTCTTGGAAACCAGGAACTTAAAACATGAAAACATAAAACATTCTTCTTAAACACTTGAAAGGCTTCTCCTCATGTTCATACTAGGTTCATTACTGCATCTCATAACCTTGGGACATACATCAAAAGAAAGGGTGAGCAGAAGGCCCAGTAAGGGAAACAAGGGGAAACATTTAACATGTGAACTTGGGATACATCAACAATCTCATGAAAAGGACTTTAAGGCGTGAGAAAGAAATCATGAGATATATCATAATAAAAATAAAATTTTTCATAACTTGAAGATGTGTCTAAAACATTTAATATTGAAAATAATTTCGTTTCACCAAGGTCCATCCCCAAAGTGTCATTAAAAATTACCAAGGTTATTCACCAAGGTATCAGTATAAAACGTCATCTCTAGAGATTAAGTCTTTACCCAATGCATTGGAGCGCTATCTGGGCTCACCCTTGACATGTCTTTATTATCATGTGAGCCACATATATCATCATAAATCATTTCATAAACAACCCATAAAAGAAATGGGTTTCATTTCATAATCATAACGTTTTAAAAACTGCTTTAAAGACATGATCTTTATGTCACTTTAAACCCACGGAAAAGGGGAAGCGGGTTTCATGTATGTAAATCCCATAATTTAAAATAGAACATTTTGATATATATGTGAATAACCCTGTAGAAATAAGAGCTTTGAGTATTCACTTAATAACATAAAATACTTTTGAGATAAAGAGGGAGGCATTTTGAGACGAAAATTCTGCAGCATAACGGCTATGATACATGGTTTTAGAAAACATTGAAAAGAGAGGGTACATGGGTCACCCACTCAAAAATGATACATAAAATATTAGGGCAAAATAATATAAAGTATTTAAGAGCATGGTAATGAAATTTTAATGATATACCATATGAAACGAAGAACTTTAAAGGAAGTCAAAAAAAAGATTTCTCTTATGAGAATTCGGCAGCCTAACGGCGTCACTTAAAACTTCCAAAAATGGATTGATGAGATCAAATAGGGTCTCTCATAATATGAACATAAATGATCAGTATGATAGATATAGATATCATACCCCAACATAATTAAAAGTAACTTTAAATACTTGACATGAAAGTAGAACTTTGAAAAATGAGAAAGGTGAACGAATCCCTTAAAAATTCGGCATCCTAACGGCACCACTTAAACTTCAACAAAAATGAATTGATGAGATAAAAAAGGGTCTATCATCATATGAAAATAAATTATCAGTATGATATATATAGAGATCATACCCCAACATAAATTAACTTGAAATACTTGACAAGAAAATAGAACTTGAAAATGAGAAGGGTGAAAGAATCCCTTAAAAAATCGGCAGCCTAACGGCGCCACTTAAACTTCAACAAAAATGAATTGATGAGATCAAATAGGGTATCTAATCATATGAACATAAATGATCAGTATTATATATATAGATATCATACCCCAACATAATGAAAAGTAACTTGAAATACTTGACATGAAAGTAGAACTTTGAAAAATGAGAAAGGTGAACGAATCCCATAAAAATTCGGCAGCCTAACAGCGCCACTTAAACTTCAACAAAAATGAATTGACGAGATCAAAAAGGTTATCTCATCATATGAAAATAAATGATAATTATGATAGATATATAGATCATAACCCAACATAAATTAACTTGAAATACTTTACAAGAAAATAGAACATGAAAATGAGAAGGGTGAAAGAATCCCTTAAAAATTTGGCAGCCTAACGGCGCCACTTAAACTTCAACAAAAATGAATTGATGAGATCAAATAGGGTCTCTAATCATATGAACATAAAATATCAATATGATATATTTAGAGATCATACCCCAATATAATAAAAAGTAACATGAAAGACTTGATAAGAAAATAGATCTTGAAAACGAGAAGGGTGAAAGAATCCCTTAAAAAAATTTCGGCAGCCTAACAGCGCCACTTAAAACTTCATAAAACGAAAAAATGAGAGTAAGAGGGGATATCTAATTATATGAACATGAAAAGGGAAGTAAGATGATTATAAAAGAACATCCTTTAACATAAGAACATGGAGCATAAAAGAAATGACATAAAAGAGATTTCTTGAAAAGAAAGAGAGAGGTCTAATCCCTTACCTTAAAACGTAACTCTTAAAACTCAAAGGTTTGGACCTTGAGGTCTTGAGGAAACCTTGGGAGGACTCCTTGGAAGGTAATGAGACAAGAAATTTGTTGGGGAGAGTGGGTATTCGAAATGGATGAGAGGATGGCTTGGTATTTATAGGGAAAGTGAGGGGACAAGGCATTAATGGCCAAGGGACACCTTAAAAGTGGTTTTCTCAAAACCATGTGCTCTCCCATGATATTTCCCATGAAGTTAGGCCACATGGGGCCCCCAATACAATAATTCATCACCTTTGGCCGGCCAACCCTTAAAATATCTCATGGTATCATCATGACATAGTTATGATGTCATTAAACATACCGAAACCCTAAAACTGTATTTTTACTATTCACTGAAAATTCAACTTTCTCAGAAAAATCCCAAAATTTCACATTAACCAAATATCAATGCTCTGATTTCAAAAATGAACCCCATTTGATAAAAATAATTTTCTAAATATTTTTAATTTTATTTTTAAATAAATACACTATTCACCGAAAATTCATTTTTTTCATAAAAAAACCCCAAAAATTACCTTAACATAATATCGATGCTCTAAGTTCAAAAATGAAATCCATCTTAAAAAAATAATTTTCTAAATATTTTTAATTTAATTTTTAATTAAAAAACACTATTCACCTGACAAAACTAATACTTGAATAATAATTTATGAAACTGTTATTTAACCATTTTATTGAATCACATTACTTAATCAGGGTGCCTAGATTATATTAAAACTTTCTTTAAGTGAGATTACTAATTCATTTGGACACATTACTAATACTAATCATAAAATCACTATTCATAATTTACTATTCATCAAAAATTAAGTTGATCTTATTAGACTCTAAATTTCGTACTGAACATAATTGTAGAATACCATTTTTTGAAAATCATTACACATTTTTATTTATTTAAGTTTTACATAAACATTTTTAAAATATCCTTTCTCTAAAATTCATCAAAAATATGCATACTATATTTATCCGGACATTTGAAGATTCATAAACTTCATCATAAGAAGAAATCAAAAATTTTATTTAAAACAAAGGGTTACACAAGGCAGTTACGGTCTCCTTACATAGCCCCTTATCACACCAGCATAGGACCTATGTTTAAGGTGTGCTAAGGTGAGAGAATCTGAGGGAGGCTCGGCCAACATCGCACGAGTAGTAATTTCTATCCGTTTGAACTTCTCGCAAAGGTGATTCTGTTCTAGCTTCACACGATGAAGTTCGGCTTGGGTTTGGTCCAAAGCAAATCCCAATGGTGCTACCTCCTTCCCAAGTTCTGTTAGATGGGATTTGATCGGTCCAAGACTACTGGGTGAGGCCATCGAATCTTCTTTCTATATTATTTTACCAAGATTACTTGTATTTAGAGACAATAATCAAAACGTTTAGTTCCCAGTGGTTATATTGACCAATGGTCATATAACAGTCAAAACCCAATGGTCTCATTTTAATTATACTCATGTTATCAAATGAAACAGTTTTGTTGAGTATCAAAAATAAAATAACACACAAAATTAAGAAACAATATTTATTCAAAATTTCGGCTCGTTACATCTAGTGTGGGTCAACGCTTAGTGATCCTGTGTGGGTTAGCACATACCAATCCTGTGTGGGTCAGATCCTGTGTAGGTCAGCAGGAGTAAGTTACCTATCGATCATGTGTGGGTCATATCCTGTGTGGGTCCATGGGGGTTAGTTACCTATCATTCATGTGTGGGTCAGAAGCAGTGTTACTTAATAGAATAATATGATCTAGCCTTATGACTAATCATTGGTACTTCTATACTTAAGTTATACCTATGTGTTTGAGATTAGTATTTTATCTTTTTGGTACTTTTATCTTCTTTGTTTGACTTGTGTGGTTCTTCTATCTTCGTGGTGTTACATGTGTGGTACTTCTATCTTCGTGGTGTTACCTGTGTGGTACTTCTATATTCGTGGTGTTACCTATGTGGTACTTATATCTTCGTGATGTTACCTATGTAGTACTTCTAGCTTCATGGTGTTACCTATGTGGTGCTTCTACCTTTGTGGTGATGTCTTCGTGGTGTTACTTGTGTGGTACTTATATCTCAGCGGTGTTGCCTATGTGTTATTTCTACCTTTGTGGTGTTACCTTTGTGGTACTCTTCCCTCATGTAATAGATGAGTATGTCTTGATAACTTAGGTATATGTATGGACATATACTTAAGTAGAGTTGTAGTCTTACTTTGTGGTATTTACTTTATGGAACTCTAGGAGACCTACAGGGTATTGGGGTCCCTACTAAGTATCTTTATACTCACCCCTGCATGGGCTACATCTGCACCTAGTAGTGTCTTGTGCAGAAGAGGTACAACATTGATCGAGGATGAGGGAGCCAGGACTGGACAGTACTCGAAGGTGGACCATTTGGCATGACGTGACGCAGGGATTACTGATTGTGATCTGTACCTACCCTTCAGGTAGGATCTGTGGTGGATGATCCAAGAGATTATTTTCACTTTTCAGCTATTTTTTATTTTTCAGTTGTACTTATACTCTTCCAGTTGGGATAATATTCCAACCCCTTTACTTTCAGCACTCTTTTACTACAGCAGATTACTGTGTAGTTGCATCTTGTTGGATACTAGTTTGTGTCTTTGTACAGGTTTAAAGGCAATGTCTTCCCATTATAGGGATACTCATTTCCAGTGCTAGTCACCAGCCCATGGCCTATGGAAGGTGGGCTTGGGGTAGTCACGGAACGAGCCTAGAGGGACGGGTCGTGACAAAGTGGTATCAGAGAAGTTAGTTCTACCAAAGAACTAAGACTCTAATCTTTTCTATGTGGAAATAGTGTTAAGGGTTATGAGTGTGGTTTTCAGTTTGGGGAATCTAGTGTTGGTGTGGCGGCCGACATATCCATACACTAGGAACCTGATATCTAATTTCTAATTCAATGCATGAAAACACTAATTGCGTGTGTTTTGAAGAGTTTTCTTCTGATCTCTTGAGTCAGCTCACCAGGTATAGCTTAATGACCGTGGGACACCTATTTTTTTTTCAGGATACCATCACGTAGACAACCATCCAGGATTCCCGAGAGAGTACGCAATGACAGACCATCGAGCGATAATGCCTCGTTGCAGGGCCCTCTTATGGCGTTAGCACCTTCGGGTGGTGTACCAGCAGAACCACTACCTGTTGGGTAGCTGTTTCCACCAGCCCCACCAGCAGAGGGTGCATGCTGAATGAGTGTGTTTCACAAGTTTCAATGGAAGAGGAATCAGAGGTTCTAAGTCAAGACGGACCCGTAGGCGGCTGAGGATTGGATGGAGGTTGTGGCTAGAGTTTTCTGACTAGTTGGGAACAAGCTAAACTTATGGTGATCCTAACAGACATCCTTTTTTAGACAGCAGCAGGGAGATGGTGGAGTTTGATGATACAGATACATGACAAGGTGAACCTAATCTAGGTGGACTTCGAGAGCTTTTTCAGGGAATATTTCATCCCATTAACTCTACGCTCAGTGCATATACAGGAACTGATGCACTAATAGTAGGGCAGCATGACTGTGGCCCAGTACTCAGCGAGGTTCAATGATCTATCCCACTACTCCACCGACATGGTATGAGACCCTTTCTTCAGGACCCAAACCTTTGAGTAGGGTATCTTACAAGAGATCAGATCATCGATGATATTTCTTTGCATCTTGACGCAGGCTAGGGTGATTGAGCAAGCACTTTTGGTGGAAAGCTTCCTAGCTGAGCAGACACTGATAGCGAGAGCCACCACTGGATGTCAGGTAGTAGAGTCATCTGTAGTAGGCAGTAGGAAAATGATGCAGGGGTCCAAGTGGGCTAGACCTTCTAGTGGATGACCTCAAGATACAGGGCCAATGTTATGGGGATCACGGGACAGAGGAGAACAGATCATAAGCAGGAAGTGCTACATGTGCGGCAGGCAGGGTCACATGACTCTCGACTGCCTGACCCTCCATACAGACGATCAGTAGATGGTCAAGGGACCACCAAGGTAGAGTTATATATCCAACTGGGGAGGTCCGCAGGCAGTAGGTGGGCGTGGAAGGGGAGCTGGTCATGTAGCAGGAGGTGGGCGGCAATTCGAGGTTCTACCACCACCACCTCTAGGTGGTCCACCACAACCATAGAGAGTAGGTGGGAAGGGACGGTCTCAGCTTCAGGAAGCTAAGGCCTATGACCACGGCACTACTGAGATGATTATAGGTACAATTTGTGTCTACTCCACCTTATCTGCAGTACTTATAGACATAGTTTCCAGTCACTTTTTTATTTCCATAGACCTTGTTCAGAGCTCGGAGATTCCAGTGGAGTCGTTAGCTCGATATTTATGGCTAGAGACTCTTACGGAAGTGGATTTGATGATTACACACTGGTTTTGGCGGTATGAGATTACTCTAGGAGGCAACAAATTTGGTTGGGATCTTCTATTAGTGACGTTGAGGCCTTACGACATCATCTTGGGTATGGACTGGTTATCCACAGTCCATGCTCAGATTGACTGTGTTAGGCACAAAGTGTGGTGTGTCTGCATGGATGGGACTAGGTTTTCCTTCACCAGTGAGAAGGGAACCTTTGTAGCACAAGATGGACTTACATGGAGGAGGGTGCAGTAGATCACACAACAGTTAGCTAGCATTACCCTCGGAGAAGTAGATGTTAAGAGTTCGAGCAATCCTGTAGTGGTAGACCAGTATGCTGATGTCTTTCCTGATGATGTTCTGGGACTACTGTCACGTAGAGAGGTAGACTTTTACATCGACCTGGACCCCGAGATGACACCGATATCTACACCAACATATTGGATGGATCCCACGGAGCTTCATGAGTTATGGGTACAATTAGAGGACTTACAGAGAAAGGGGTTCATAAGGCCTAGCGTTTCTCCATGGGCAGCCCTGATTTTGTTCGCCAAGAAGGCATATGGGAGTTTGAGAATCTGTGTGGACTACTAGTGCCTGAACCTGGTGACCATGAAGAACAAGTATCCACTTCCAAGGATTAATGATCTTTTTTATTGGTTGAAGAGAGCTTGTTGGTTTTCTAATATAGACCTCAGATCAGGATATCATCAGCTCAGAGTACGAGATGAGGATGTGTAGAAGACGACCTTAAGATATCGGTATGGACACTATGAGTTCTTGGTTATACCATTCGGTGTGACTAATGCACCTGCAGAGTTCATGGGACTCATGAAAATGATCTTTAATCCATACCTCTATTTCTTTGTGGTGGCCTTCATCGATGACATCTTGATATACTCAGCGATAGAGGAGGAGCATGCCTATCATCTGCAGATAGTTCTGGATACACTACGAGAGCACTAGATTTATGGTAAACTCTCGAAGTTCCTATTCTAGATATAAGAGGTCCATTTTCCAAGACATGTTATCTCAGAGGCTATAGTTTCAGTAGATCCAGTGAAGATAGAGGTTGTACTTGCTTGGGATCCACCCAGGAGTGTGACCGAGGTGTGGAGTTTCCTAGGGTTGGCTGGATACTACCAAAGATTTATGCATGAATTTTCCAGAGTTGTGGCACCTTTTTCACTGTTGACAAATAAGGTACAGCCCTTCGTATAGACGGAGAGATTCTAGTACATTTTTCAGGATCTGAGGTAGAGACTAATAATTTCTCCCATCTTGAGGCTACCAGAAGAGGGAATTATGTATGTTGTCTACTACGATGCATCAGGGAATGTACTTGGATGTGTCCAGATGCAGGAGTGAGCAGTGCTCTCTTATGGCTCACGACAGCTGAGAAAAAATGAGCAGAACTACACTACCCACAACCCAGAGTTAGTAACAGTGGTCTTCACCCTGAATATGTGGCGAAAATACTTGATGGTCAAATGTTTTACAGTCTACTTTGATCACAAGAGTCTCAGGTATATATTCTATTAGAAGAACCTGAACCTAAGACAACAGCAATGGCTGGAGTTCCTCCAAGACTACGACTTTGAGATAGTCTATACTCCTGGTAAGGGGAACATGGTAGTAGATGAACTCAGTATGAGTTCTGGTTTGTAGTTGCTGAGTGAGGTGACAAAGCAGCTAGCTGCGTTGCAGATATCCTTCATAGATATAGATGTAGCAGCATACCTCCGGTCTATGATAGTCACTCCCTCACTCCTTTAACAATTCTGGGAGGCATGGCTTGGGGACATTAACTGTGACACTCGACGTGCTCATATATCCTCAGTACAGGCACCTGATGGATTTTCATAAGGTGGGGATCATGTCATCCTCTTTAGAGGACATACCATGGTACAGGTGGCGCTATAGGAGGAGGTGTTGAGGGAGTTCCATACATCCCCATTGGAAGTACATCCTGGTGTTGTGAAGATGTATTAGGGCCTCCAATGTCAACACTGGTGGCCAAGGATAAAGAACGCAGTGGCAGAGTTTGTTTCTCGATGCCTCACTTGTCAGCAAGTGAAGGTCGTGCATCAGGTTCCAGTAGTCTTAGATCAACTACTAGAGGTGTCGGAGTGGAAGTCGGATGGAATATCCATGGACTTTATGATAGGGATTCCACGTACATCCAAGGTACATGATTCTATCTAGGTGATATTTGACCGACTCACCAAGTCGGCCCACTTCCTACCTATCTGAGAGCAGGTATCAGTAGAGAGCTTGTGACACCTTTATGTACAGAAGATTGTGCGACTCTATGGGGTACCATAAATGATCATCTTTGACCATGACGCACATTTTACATCCCTATTGTGGAAGGTATTATAGGAGGTGTTTGGGACTCATCTACGTTTGAGCACCGCCTTTCATCCCCAGACGGATGGTCAGACAGAGAAGACCATTCAGACGCTGGAGGTCATGCTTCATGCACGTGTCCTAGATTTTGGCCGCATTTGAGAGGATCACTTTCCTTTGGTGGAGTTTGCATACAACAAAATTTATCACTCCACCATCAGTATGGCACCATTTGAGGCCTTGTATGGTCGACCATGCAGATCACCTCTATACTAGACAAACCCAGGGGAGTTAGCACTTATGGGTCCAGAGATGGTACGGTCTACCACTGAGAAGGTGCAGATCATCTTGGAACAGATGAAGACTGCACATAGCAGATAGAAGTCTTATACTAATAGGATATGAAGACATATGGAGTTCCCAGAGGGGACCAAGTTTTCTTAATATTATCTCTTCGATGGGGACTACAGAGATTCAGCTGAGGCGAAAAGTTATCATTGAGGTTTATCAGACCATTTTTGATACTTCTGAGGATAGGTGAGGTGGCATACCACTTGGGATTACAACCACGGTTAGAGAGGGTACACGATGTCTTCCACATATCCTAGCTAAGGAGATACGTGCATGACCCATCACACACCATCGACCATAGAGAGATAGACTTTGATGATGGGGAGACATTTATGGAGGTTCTAGTGGAGATTGAGGATCGACAGGAGAGATTCCTTCATGGGTAGTTGATACCTCTGGTGCGCATTCATTGGAAACACAGGAACCTCTAGGAGAGCACATGGGAGCGGGAGGCTCAGATTCGTGCTCAATACCCCCCATTTTTTCACTTAGTCTATGTTGTGGATTTTGGGGATGAAAATTCCTAAGGTGGGAGATTGTAAAGACCTGGATTTTTTCATGTAATTTTTTTTAATTATATGAAATTATTACGAGTCTGTGAAAATTGACAGCGTGTGATTCTGATACCTGGTGTGCCCGGAATTGATTTCTGAACTTTTTTAAGGTAGGTTCAATAAATGCATGGGCGGAATTTTTTAACTTTTGAACCATTGCTCAAATTAAAAATATGAGGGCACCATTGAATCCATAGTGCCAGGATTCACTTAAGGGAGACTTTACTTTGACCGTAGTAGGTCTAGAGAAAAATTTAAGTTTTGTGAATTTTTAAAAGAAATAAAATAAAATAATTTTATTATTTTATTTTCATTATTATCCTCCAACGAACAAGCATAGGTGGGACCAGCGATGTGTCAATCCATTAAATGGCTTCACCCTCCATTACTGTGTAATAGTATTGTTTGAGAATTGGGAAGCTTCCTAATTAATAAGCCCTATTAATTACCAACATCATTGGACACCCTCCCCCTCTCCTATTTATATGGAGCTTGGGGAGGGGTGTTGGCACATCTTTGGTAAATAATGAAGTTCTGAAAGAGTACCGAGACACCAAACCCTTTGAGGATGGAGCAGGTCCTGGCGAGCGGTGATGAGCAACACTGAAACCTCAAACCGAAGGATGACATAAAAGCGACATCGTTGGAAGCCTGTGATGGGAACTAAGACCACCGATCCACCTTCAAGTGCGGACTTTCTCTAATGGGTTTACGAGGTAGGGGTTTGATTTTTGTTTTAAATTCAAGTGAATTTATTTAACCCCCTTTATATACCTCATGATTACAAGCTAACGCGGAGGGCGTGGGCCTAATGAACCCAGCCCGGACCCTCCACAACCTTGTTTACCCAATGCATTATCCGTGGAAGACTTCCGGTGCAGCAGTACTGGCGGTGGGTACCAGCAGGGACCTAGGTGGCGGCCGGCACACTGGTCGGCCGTGACGGAGGAGGCAGTGCACCCATGCCGCCGGAGGAACTAGTCGCGGCTCGTCAGTCGCGGTGATCGGAAGAGTCTGTTGGCACACTGACTGATCGTGGAGGAGGAGGGAAGCATGACCAGCGTGTTGCCGGAGGTCTTGGGCCATAGATCGTCAGTCGTGGCAGACAGATGGCATGCCAGCCGGCTGCAGGTGGCAGAGCGGCGCGCCGTCGAGTGTTATTGGAGAAGGCAGCCGGTACACCGACCGGCCGCGACAAGAGGTAGGACCCGCTCTAGCAGGTCCTGTGAGCCACCTGGAGTCACTACATGGTGTTGTTGTTACAGAAGAAACCAAACTACCCTCGAGGCTGTTCGAAAAAACTAGGGGTCACACCCCCGGGTAGTGGCTAGGGTGGGCCCTGCCACATCGGGTTGTCCCAACCAGTCGCAGGCTGCGCTTCACGCGGCTGGGATGTCTGCCGCCAGGGTGCCTACTCAGTGGGTCGGGCCACCCCCTTGCGGGCCGGGTCGAGTCAACCCAAACCGGGTCGGGTTGGCCTAGACCGGATCGGGATAGGTCATTCCGACCGGGTCAGACTTGACCCAGGCCCAACTGAACCCAAAAACACTTAAAGGGCCATATCTTGAGAATTGGAGGTCTGTTTGACGAACTATATGCAGCTTTGGGATTCTTGGATCGAGACGTTCCTTTTCATATACTCCACTAGAGTTTTAGAGATAGTTTGAGTATGGCCGGGTTGGATCGAACCTGAATCCAACCGGGCTCTCGCAACTAAAATGCTTGTAACTCACAGATCGGGCATCGATTGATGCATCATCTATTATGTTGGAACCCTTATGACATGGCGGTCCTCTAGTACCCTTATGACATGGCGGTCCTCTAGTTTACACCTTTGTAGATCTTAGTGGTGATTGAGGTCAAACTGATATCTCAAGGGGCAGATTCTACAGAACTTGAACGCACTGGGTGTGATGAATCATGTGGCAGGTTGTAACGTGAAGAAAGAGCATTGATCCTGTGTGGGTCAGCATCTATGAGATCTTGTGTGGGTCAGTGCTCAACAATCCTATGTGGGTCAGCACATACCGATCTGGTGTGGGTCAGATCTTGTGTGGTTCAGTGGGGGTTAGTTACCTATCGATCGTGTGTGGGTCAGATTCTATGTGGGTCAACAGGCATTAGTTACCTATCGATCTTGTGTGGGTCAGAAGCAATACTACTTAATAGAATAATATGATCTAGCCTTACGACTAATCATTTGTACTTTTATACTTAATTTATACTTGTGTGTGTAAGATGAGTCTTTTACCTTTTGGTACTTCTATCTTCGTGGTGTTACCTGTGTGGTACTTCTATCTTTTTGGTGTTACCTGTTTTGTACTTATATATTGGTGGTGTTACCTGTGTGGTGCTTCTATCTTCATGGTGTTACCTTTGTGGTGCTTCTGTCTTCATATTGTTACTTGTGTGGTACTTCTAGCTTCGTGTTGTTACCTGTGTGGTGCTTCTACCTTTGTGGTGATGTCTACATGGTGTTACTCGTGTGGTACTTCTATCTCAGTGGTGTTACTAGTGTGGTATTTCTACCTTCGTGGTGTTACCTCTGTGGTACTCTTCTCTCATGTAAGAGATGAGTATGTCTTGATAACATAGGTATATGTATGGGTATATACCTAAGTAGAGTTGTAGTCTTGCTTTTTGGTATTTCCTTTGTGAAACTCTAGGAGACCTACAGGGTCTCGGGGTCCCTACTGAGTATCGTTATACTCACCCATGCATGGGCTAAGCCTTCACCTTGGTGTGTCTTGTACAGACGACATACATCATTGATCGAGACTGAGGGAGCTAGGACTGGATAGTACTTGGAGGTTGACCATTTGGTATGACGGGACATAGGGATTACTGATTGTGAGTTGTACCTACCCTTCAGGTAGGATCCGTGGTGGACGATCCAGGAGTTGCTTTTCACTTTTCAGTTGTTTTGTACTTTTCAGTTGTATTTGTACTCTTCTAGTTGGGCTTGTATTCCAGCCCCTTTACTTTCAACACTCTTTTACTACAGCTGATTACTTTGTAGTTGCATCTTGTTGCGTACTATTCTGTGTGTTTATATGGGTTTAAAGGTCATGCCTTTCTGTTATAGGGATACACCTTTTCGGTGCTAGTCACCAGCCCCTGGCCTGTAGAAGGTGGGCTTGGGGTAGTCACCGCATGGGCCCCGAGGGACGGGTCGTGACACTTTTAATTTATTTGAAAATAAAATATTTTTTAAATTTTTTTACTTTTTAAATTAAACATGGATTTTAAGGTTTTTTTATTTATTTAAAAGTATTTTTTTGAATTATTATTATTTTTAATTTTAATTTTAAGTTTAAATAATTTTTTCTTAATTTTTTTGATTTATTTTAAATTAAACTAATAAAATTAAAAATAAAATAAAATTTAAGGATTTTTATTTTTTATTTTTTTATTTTTAACTTTTTTATTTTGAATATTTTATTTTTATATAATTACATTTTCATTTAAATTATTTTACATCATTTTTTCTTTATGTAACATGACAGAGTTTATTTTAAAAAATTTTAAATTCAATTAAAAGTAAATTTTTATTATATGATATTTTTCCTCTTTTATTGATTTTTAAAAGTACACATTGATTTTTTACAATATTTTAATCAAAAATAAATTTTTTAGATATCTTTTTCTCATTTCTCTTGTTAATAATAAATATATTGTATGGATTATTTTATTTAATTAAAATTTAAATATATATTTTTTTATTTTTTCCAATTTATATTTTTTCCCTTTTATTAATTGAATAAAATTTTCTTGATTTTTTACTTTATCTGATAGTAAATTAATATTCAATATTTTTTTACCATTTTTTATTTTTTATTTTACTAATTTATCACTTTTAATTTAATGTTTAGTTACTATTTTTTAATTTCAACACTTTTTATTTTCCTTTTTTATATAAAATAAATTTTTCCAAGTTTTTCTGATAAATTCTATGCAAGTTATTTTTTTATTTTATATTTTATATAATTTATATTAATTTTTCTTAATAATTTCTTAATTGTTTTTCTTTAATAGAATATATTTTTTCCAAACTATTTTTAAATTTATTTGAAAGAGAAAAATAATATTTTAATTTTTTTCCATTTCCCTCTTTTATATTATATTATATTACTTTTTTCTACATCAGCTATTAATTTATTTACATTTTTACTTTTTGTTATATTTTCATGAATATATTGTTTCTCTTAAGTTAATAAATTTATTTTAAAGAAAAATATAATTTTTTTATCTATTTTTTATCAAAAATGAATTTTTCCTGATTATGTAAATTTATTTTAAGATAAAATAATATATATTTTTTATTGTTTATTATTTTAATTTTTATATTATAATTTTTTAAAAAAAATTATTGGTAATTAAAATAAATATTTTTGATTAGTTTTTTTTTTTGGGGGGGGGGTTAACAAAACTAATACTTTCTTGATTTTTTTCAAAAAACATTATGGTAAAATGATATTTTAAATTTTAAAAAAAAATTAAAATAATTTTATTTGAAGGATATTAAGAGTTTACAAATAGAAATTTTTCTGGATTTTTTATTTTCTGTTATTGTTATTATATTATTATAGTTTTATAGTTTTTTTAATTAATTTTTTTTATTTTTTCATACTTTTTAGAACATAATCAAATTTTGTATTAAGTTTTTTTATTTTACATGAAAATAAATAATATTATATGTTTTATTTTTCTTTTTTTAATGTAATTAATTTTGTTTTAAAATAGTAATTTAATTTAAATATGAAATTATTTTTTGGATTTTTTTAATTTTTATTCTCTTTATTATATTTAAATTTTTTATGTTTTTATTTATTTATTTGAGAGCAAAATAAATTTTTATAAATTTGTTTTTATTCTATTTTTTAAAAAAAATGACCTTTTCATTATTTGATAAATTTATTTGATAGAAAATATACTTTTTAAAAAGTTTTTCTTTTATTTTTTGAAATATATTTTTAATAAAACAATATTATACTAAATTATGTATTAAATCTAAACATAAAGTAAAATTTTATGAGTTCTTTCTTCCATTGTTATTTTTTCTTTATTTTTTTTAAACATTATTTTTATTAGTTTTTATTTCATTTTTTTGAAGGATAAATAATTTTATGAATTTTTTACTTTTTCATTTTTTTATTTAATTATTTTTGTTAATTCTTTTAATAGAGAATATTTCTTGATTTTTTAAAAAAAATTATATGATATATTCTATTAGTTTTTAAATATTTTATAATTATTTTTTTAAAAAAATTAACTTTTTTTTAAAATCTTTCATTTAAAATAAAATTTATATGTAATTTTCCCTTTTTCGTTTCATTTATAATTTCTTTAATGAGTGATATTATTGATTTTTAAAATTTATTTAAAATCTAAATAAAAATATATATTTTTTTATTTTTTATCATTTTTACTAAAATAACATTTTTCTTTATTTTTAAAATTTATGTAAAAAATGATTTTCTAAAAGGTTTCTCTTTTGTCTTACTACTTTGTTTTGTCCGTTTTTTTAATTAATTTTTTAATTTATTTTTATCATTTTTGAACTTGTTTTTTGGATAATTTTTTTAACATAATATATTTATTCTAGATAAGATTTAATTTATTTAAAATATGAATAATGTTGTTTTATTTTTTTATTTATTGTGTGATATTTGTTAACAGAATGTAGTTTTCCTTGATTTTATTAATATATATTAATTTGAAATATTTTTTAAAAATTTTCTTTTTTAGTTTTTTTTAAATAGAACATGGATTTTATTTATTTTTCATTTATTAGGAATTAAAAAAAATTGGGGTTTTATTACATTTTGTTACTATTTTTATGCATAACTTATAAGTCTATAAAAACATAATTAGAATTTTATCCAAATAGGATTTAAAAATATTATTTTCATTCAATAGAAAAATATAATGTTGCTTCCAAAGGACATCATAAAAAAAAGATAATATGTCAATAATGGTATAGAATTAATTCTTTGGTTTTAAAACTTATGTGTATATCATTTTATTCTTTTTCAGGGTATCCTCGGCTTTCAGTTTTTCTAGAATAAAATCTGAAGGAATTTCAAACTACATTACTTACAAAATTCCAAGGATAGGTGTTTATAAATAAAAAATATATAATCTTGAGAAATAACTAAATCTACATTCTCACAGAATGACTGGAAAAACCTTTCCATTGCTTTATTAATGATAATAATCACCTCCTTTGAAAATCAAATTTTAGTGGATTATATCTTTATAATCCTACAGACCCTCGTCATCTTAAAATTATTTGAACTATCATCATTATTAGATTTTGTTTTGCCTCCCTCTACAGCAGTATATTTTTCATCATCCCAACCCTTTCACCTTTATTGTTATTGTTTTTTATATAAATTTAGTGGGTGATCTTTCTTTATTCTTTGATCAGTCTGGGGTCTTCATTTTTTCCACATCCTCTTCAAAAACATGTTTCTTATCTTTTTTGTATTCCTATCCTCTGTGATCATCTTCCACTAATTCCTAGGTATGTTCTTTATCTCCATCTAACTCTTAAACTTTTGCCTCAACTACTCATTCAACTTCTTTATCTCCTTCAAAAGAATTGGACAATATAATAAAAACATTGAGTTTTATATTGGAGTCATCATTACTGCATCTCTCTACTCTACAAATCATTCTCACCAGATGTTGAATTCTTATCCTCTTCATGGGTATCTTTACCCCCATTTATTAGTATTATTACCATTATTATTATTATTATTATTATTATTATTATTATTTGGATAAAAAATTAGTTTTAGTAACACATATTTTTTTTGGTTTTTGGTTTTTTTAGTTTTTTAACACAAATAATATTTTCTTTATTTATTTATCTATTTAAATGATAAACAATTATTTTTGATTTATTTGATTTCCTTTTTATTATTTCTTATTAATTTTTTATTATTTTAATAATTTTACTATAAACATTATTTATTTTTATATTTTAAATTTTTATTATAATATTATTTCATTATTTTTCTATTATTTTAATTTCATTATGTATTTGATTTGTATTTCAAAACATAATTTCGTTTTTATTTCATTAATAAATTTTTTAATGTAAAATAAATTATATAAATTTATAAAAAAAATTATTTTAATTATAATTTTTTTCTTGATTTTATAAATTTATTTTAATGTAAAATTATTTATTTATTTTTTCAAAATTTTATTTCTTTTATATATTTGTTTTGTAATTTTTTCATAGAATTATTTTTATATATATATTTTAATTTTTGTGAAATTATTCCTAAATATTTTGTATCTATTTTTTTAATTTTAATATTTACAATTTTTTATTTCTTATTTCATTATTTATTTCTTTTTTAAGTATACAAAGTTTTGTTTGAGATTTTTATTTATTTGAATGTAAAATTTATTTTTATAAAAATTGTTGTTTTTCCAAATTTACTAAAAAAACTATGTTTTTCATTATTTTTTACTATATTTGAAGGTAAAATAAATTTTATTGAATTTTTTTATCTATTACTTTAAAAAAAATTATATTTTTAAAAAATTTAACAAAATAATGTTTTTTATCATTTACTTTAAATTACTAAATGTAAAATAAAAAAAATTATATTTTTTAGTTATATATTTTATTCTCTTTAAATTATTTTGTTTTTAATTTTATTTCATTTATTTTTTTCTAAAGTAAAATTTTATTATTTTCTAAATTAATTTCAATGTAAAAAAAATATTTTAAATTTTTTTACCTTCTAAAATTTAATGGAAATTAATATTATTTTTTCGAATTATTTTTATTTTTTCCTTTAATTTATTTCCCTTGAATTTTATTTAATTTTTTTTCATATAATATAGTTTTTCATGATTTTTTAAATTTATTCAAAATAAAATAATTTTTTTGAATTATATATATATATATATTATTAAATAATGTTTTTATTTATTTTTTATTTTTAAGTAAATTAATTTTTTGAAATTTTTTACTTTTATTATTACTTTAAAATATAAAAGCATTATTCTAAATTTATTTGAAGGTGAAATTTAATTTTTAGATTTTTTTCCCTTTCCCATTTTTATTTTTATATTACATTATTTTTTATTTCTTTTCTTTTTGTCCCTTATACTTTTTAATTGAAAAATGTTGTGAACCACGGGTAAAACCCATGGACCAAAAAACTTTATTAAAAAAAGTAAAAAAAAAAGAGGAGGAAGAAGTCAGAGGATGGAGTAATACAAGACATAAATTTCCTTAAACAAAAATAAGACCCAACTCAAAAGTTGGCCTTCCAAACAAATCACCAAAATATAATCTCTTATATTTTCCTTTATCTCCTATGTTCTAATGATATTTACCTCTTTCTCATGGATGGCAGCCTCTCCTCCTAGACTTTAAAATATCACAAACCTTCTTATCATTATCTGATGAATCTTCTGATGACTCTTCTGATGATGTGGGTGAAACTTCTTACTGATTTAGAGGAGTACCATGTTTCCATGATAGATTCCTTATGTACATCATCGGGTTGGATATCATATTAGCTTCAATGATGATGGTTATGAATCTCATGTCTGAAAGATAATATCTATAGCTAAAGATTAAGGGTTCCACATTAGTATACAAATGCTCAACTTGTGTGTCAGACCAATCAGTAATTTCATCATTAAGTTTCTTAGGGAGCCTCTATTTCCCAAACTCCCCTATTGGATTTTTTGTGTGTGAATTTTTAATCCTCACCTCACCACACTTCTAAGATGTAGTTATTCCAAATCTATTATAGGAATCCTTCATAAACATATAGAAATATAGAGGATAAGACCTTCACTCATCTACAGTGACACTATCACCCTATTATTAGAGTATGATGTAGAGGATCCTCCAAATTAATAGGAGATAATTGTAGTGCCTTAGACCCTTCTCTATTTCTTGGATCTGTTGATATAGTAATAGAAATATCTAATAGTTCAAACTATAGATAATAAGTTCCCAAGATCACCTTTTTCTAACAATGTGAACTCAAAGGAGACTAAAAAATAGGTCATGCTTATTGAGATCCAAGGATAAGTTTATTAGACCTAGATTTTATGGTAAGACCATTTGAAAACCCTCACCATCCACCACTTTTTTCCTTTGGATTGTAATGATTTATGTGGTTATATCTATAATTGCTCAATAAATTTCCTAACCGATTGAGGACCAGTCTTCTCCAGTGTAGTCTCCAGCTTATCATCAAACTGTAAATCACAATCCCCCTAAATTTGAGTATGAACTTATTCTTTTATTGTGCCCCGTAGTTCCTGATCAAAGCTATGAGAAGGTTCTTGTTTCATTTCATCAGGCCTCCATCACTACAATCCATCATATTATCAAAATAAATATCCCTTGGGGTAATGTCTTTGTTTCTCTTATTTACTGTCTTCCCAAAACCATCATGTTCATCATTCCTTGAGGGCCACCCCACAGAAGCAATATTGACCTCTTTTTCAATGACAATGGGATGGAAAACTCATACTATTAGTTCTTTTTACTCCAACAATTCTTGCATTATTTAATTTTTTGACCATTTTTTCAACTCTTACCTAATTTTTTAGTGTAAATTTCATATTCCCAACACCCCTTAATGGTCAGTTTCCACTGCATGAGACTGTTCGTCAGCCTCCTTACTGAATATATGTCACTGAGAATCAAACATACAATTTTTCTTCTAATCCTTCTTCTACACCTGTTAGTTCAGTGTATTTTCATCCAACAATAGAAACAACTCATTTTTCTAAAATAATCCTTATAAGAATTACCAATGTTTATAAATCACTTTCAAAAATCAAGAACATTTTTTAATTCAACAAGCAGGTCAAATAAAAAATTAGTGGCAGACAAAACAATTGTCTTGATAAGAGGGGAGTTGAGATCAACTTTAACTAGCTACCTAGAAAAGTGACTATATCTATCCCTTTTGGTATCTTTATCTATATTGTTCATAACACCAACTCATGAAGAAATTTCCTAAAATAAATGTGCTTTTAAAAAATAATTTAAAATTTCAGAAATGGAAAATAAATTAAATTTAAAATTGAAATTTTTGAAAAAAAATTATTTTTTTAAATTTGAATGGATTAAAAAATTTAAAAAGAAAAGATTTTTATTAAAAAAATGTTAATGAAAATAAAAAAATAAAAAAATACATTCAAATAAATTAAAATATTCATGAAAATCATAGCTTTGTTAAGTATATTAAAATTATTATTATAAAAAATATAATATAATATCATTAAAAATAATAAATTATAAAAAATAAAAAATGAAATAAAACATTTTTATTTTAATTCATAAAAAGTTTAAAAAAATAAGAAATACTCTTTATTATTAAAAAATAGACAAGAAAAAATGAAAATAAAAACAATAAATGAATACTGTTAATGACTATATTTATATAAATAATTAATTAAAAAATAAAAAACCAATTATTTTTATATTCCAGTAAATTTTTAAGTTAAAGGAAAAATAATTTCTTTATAAAAAAAGTTAGAAATGGAAAAAAGAATTGAGTTTAAATAAAAATACTATATTTTTAGTAAATAAAATAACTTAAAAGTTTGAATTTTATTAAAAATTACTTAAAATATAAAAAAAATCAAAAACCTTATTTTACTTTGGAATAATTTAAAAAAAAATCTAGAGGAACGATATTTTTAGAAAAAATAAAACAAAAAGATATTAAAAAATTACATTAAAATAAATAATATTAAATTAAAAAAAACTATATTTTTTATAAAGGTGAGACCTTGGTCAATGCCAAGTCTATCTCAATAAAAAAGTGGGAAAGTTACTTGAGCCTAAAAAGAGGAATTTTATAATGATCTATATTAAAGAGATAAAATAGATTAGGGGGAAGGTGTCCATCTATGTAAGAACAATTTTGTCCACTCCCGTAGTGGAAAGTTCATCTGCAACCATATTTCCTTGTCGAAAAGTGTGTGTAATTATGGTGTCAAATGAGTCCAACAAATCAAGGAACTCCATCCATTGAACCATTAGTCTCCATGAGAGATACATGTTGTTGTTCTTGATTTCATTCATTATGGGGTTTTGGAATCACTCTATGACCATATCATTGACCAACCTCTTTGCCTTGCTAAATTCATGTCCTTGATAACTCTAGACATCTTATGTTCAAGGGAAAAGGTGACACTATATGGAGAAAAAAATATCCAAGGACTTCACTATGGTGGTTTCTAAACATGACTCAATATCCTAAGGGGTCTGTATTACCTTTAAAGGAACCATCCATGTTTATTTTCACCCATCCTAGAAAAATAGATTGTAAAAAAACCTCAAATGTACATGTAGAGGAACTAAAATTACCACTAATGCTAATAAATCTCAAGGAAAAAAAGTCATGGAAAAAAGTTTTTTAAGTGTCCATTTTGATTGTATTTGGATTCTATAATGAAAACAATAATGTCTGATAAAAATCTTGGAGATTGAAGCCGTTTTTTCTATGGATGATTTCATTATGGCTTCTTCAAGTGATGTGAACTAATTCATTAGTGGCTATAATGAGATTAATAATTTGTGGTGTAACATGTGTGTTTTATACAATAAATAAGCATGTATTTTATGGTAGAAACATTGTGTTGAGGAAGATTAAAAATATCAATTATATAAATCTAGATATTTGAATCCGTGGAATAATTTAATAATAGGTGGTCCAAGTCTTCTCTGTGTTGATTTCACATTACACTCCTTGAGCAGATATTGGTCCCAATATTCTAAATGCATACCTATATTACAATTTTTTCATGGTCTATCCTCCAGATGAGTGTGAACCTTGAGATTTTATCTATAATCTT